>MU182463.1:200217-246302 GCA_016904865.1 Pissodes strobi | reverse complement strand
CTTTTGTACACTATAATAGCTTTGATTGGAAAAATCATGTAGATGGAGCTCCTGCGACACAAGACAGTTGTCCTTTCTATATAAAAAATCTCTTACAGTAATATTTGAGTCATTATTACCTAAGAGATCATCGTCTTTTGTACACCATAATCACTTGATGGACCTCCTAGTTAGTATAAGGTAGTTGCCGATTCTGTATAGAAAACTTATCAAAGCAATATTTGACTTAATATTACTTACAAAATTACTATCTTATGTACAGGGTGGCTCGAATTCGTGTCTATGTATGGGGAACTCGAAAACCGTCAGAGATACTGTGTCGGTCAAATTAAGGCAAAATTGCGCATTTAGGTGCCTAACAATATGCCGTTTAGAAAGTTTTAAAATTCGGAGTATTTACGGAGATATCCGGAAAAAACCGAAATTTTGAAAAATCGTTTTATTTTTCTCCTGGGCTTATTTAAAAACGGATTTCAAATCTAATTACACTTTTACTTTGCCACTTTTTCCGCTCTATCCAATCATGATATTCAGTTTGAAATCCGACGTTTCGTCTTCAAGGGATCATCATCAACTTCCTTTTTTTAAATACGAACTTTAATTTTTTTTATCGTTTTTCAGATGGAATTGGCGTTATTAATATGAGTATGTGTTTTTATTTTTTTTATTTTTTTTTATTTTTATTATTTTTTTATTATTTTTATTTTATATATTTTGCTTTGGCGTGATTTTATATAATTTAATTTAATATTCTCGTAAGAAATAATTTTATTATTTTTTATTTTTATACGCTCCAATTTTCCACTTAATACAAAAAACAAAATAAAATATTTTTATAGAATATAAATATTTCAAAAGTACCTATCTTAAAATGTTTAAAATTACGCCAGAACAAAATATATAATTTAAAAAACAATAATAAAAATAAAAAAAAAATAAATAAATAAAAAAAATTAAAAATAAAATCACATAATCATATTAATAAAGCCAATACCATCTGAAAAACGATAAAAAAAATTAAAGTTCGTATTTAAAAAAAGAAAGTTAATGATGATCCCTTGAAGACGAAACGTCGTATTTCAAACTGGATACCATCATTGGATAGAGCGGAAAAAGTGGCAATGCAAAAGTGCAATTCAATTTGAAATCCGTTTTTAAATAAGCCCAGGAAAAAAATAAAACGATTTTTCAAAATTTCGGTTTTTTCCGAATATCTCCGGAATTACTCGGAATTTTAAAACTTTCTAAACGGCATATTGTCAGGCACCTAAATGCGCAATTTTGCCTTAATTTGACCGACACTGTATCTCTTACGGTTTTCGAGTTCCCCATACATAGACACGAATTCGAGCCACCCTGTACACTATATTCGCTCTGATTGAAAAATAATGTAGATGGACCTCTTATGACAGAAGGTAATTGACCATTTCTGTAAACCGTCAACGTAATACTTGACTTGTTCTTACCTGCAAGTATACCGTATCTTGTACACTATACTAGCTATGTTTGGAGAAAACATTTAGATATACCTCCTACTACACATGATAGCCACCCTTTGTGTGCAAAGAATACTTCAAAGTAATATTTGAGCTATTAGTAGCTGTAATATTACCACGTTTAGTACACTATAATTGATTAGTTAGGGAAATCATCAGTGGAACTACTACGATACAAGGTAGTTGTTCTATATTTGAGCCATTATTATGTACAATGCCTCTTGTACACTATAATCGTTCTGATAGGAAAAATTCTGTAAATGAATCTCGTACGACATAAGACAGTAAGTAGTCCTTTTTGTATAAAAAGCTTATCAAAGTAATATTTGAGTTATTATTATCTATAAGATGACCACGTTTTGTATGCTATAGTAGCTATGTCTAGAGAAACCATGTAGATGGACCTCCTACGACACAAGATAACTGCTTCGACTGTACGATCGAATTCTATTACAGACAAGTTGGCTTGTTCTAGTAATTATATTTTGGCGTAACATCCTAAATAAAGTACAATGTAAAAATTTTTTAAAGGAATTATTCGTAACAGCTAAAGCAAAAAACATATTCAGAGCATAATATGTTTAAATGTCTAAAGAACTTGAACTTACCATAAGACAGTTATTGCCCTCTTTGACCACCAATCATTTTGTCTATTTTTTTAATTACTAATATTTGTGTGGCTTAGAATTGTTATAATTAAGCAGCAGATTTTCAAGATATATTTTTTTCTATTTTTAGTGTTTTTTTTTTGAAAAATCACATATTCGAAGTTATGAACAACCTTAAATAGAAACTTATTCTGTACAAAAACAGAAATATGCAATTAACAACTTGTTAATATGGCATATTGTACTATCGATTATATGTTTTAAATACAGTAAAATATATTTATCCATGCTATATTGCAAAAGATAATAAGTTTAAGAATCTATGATTTTGATATTTTATAATTTATAAATTTATTCTACCAAATTTAATAATTATTACCTTAGCCTTTTATCATTTGATATTTGTTTCACAATAAGTTATTTTATGCTACACATATTCTACTTTAGTATCATTAAGGTACCTAATGTGTTACCTGCAGTCTTAACAGCAACTGCAACGTAGATAGTGCAACAGCCTTAATTAAACATGATCAGATAAAAAACAATAACAGTATTTGCTCGGATATATTAAAGCTTGTGGTTGAGTCGCCGGCTTCAGCTATTTCGCTATCATAGCAATTTCGACAAACTTATTGGAATTGGAGCTTTACCAAATTAGCTTTAACCGGGGTGCTAACCAGAGGTCTCCTATGTAGTTTCAGAACGTTTTGCTGCAAACGCTTTATGATATTAGCCTGAACTGGTGTTAGTTTCTGTTTACTTTAGTTTATGCAAAGTTGAATTTAAAAAGGAATCTTTTGGTAGCGAGAGTCAGAACTGAGATAACTACTTTTTACTGGTTTTTGCATACAGTTATTCGAATTCTGACGAGAGGTCATGAAAAAGTAAGCGGAAGGGTTATGATGCGGAGTACCCTATTTTAGAGTTTTTTAAAGATTCACGGCAACACTAACAGCTCTTTCAGTATAAGATTAAGTAGTAGTAGTATATCAGTAATATAAGCTGATGATGGCTCATCACCATGATCGAAACTTCCTTCGTAATCTCTTGATGTTGGGGCCAGAATAGTTGGGGAATCACTATGATCTTCAAATTCTTCACTATTTTTAGATGGAGTGACTAAAAAATCATGTAAAATATTTGCTCATTAATTTTTTGGTTCTTACATTTTAGATTCCTGAAAATAAAAAAAAAATAAAATAAAAATGCTGCTATAACAAGAATCTAGAACTTTTTGATCCACTTGCAAACAGAATCATCTAGAAATTTACGCCTTAACGGCACAAACATTCTTCAGACAAAAAAATTTGTTCTTATTTTTTTAAATAGCCTTATGGGACTCACAAATGCGTGCCAATTTTATTTCATTATCATAGCGCCATCTGTACGATCCTTCTAAAGCATAATTTAGGCTTCATTTTATGGATCACAACATAAGCGCCGCTGTGAGAATTTGATCACATTTGTGGCTATTGGATTTAGTTCAAGTGATTTTCCAAAAAATTCCAAATTACGCATTTGAGGACAAATTGATAATGCTAGGAATAATACAAAATATTTTCAGTAAAAGACACATCGTCGAACGAAAAGCAAGTTTCTGATAAAACTAAAAATACATTTTTCTCGTGGGGGTCCAGGGAATTCAGCGTTTCAACGCCTTTGAGCTTCATTTATTTCCATTGCTTTGGTAAATTTCCCAAATATTTGCCTTGGTAACCTCAGGAGATCTACCAGCAATTTTATGGTCTTTTGTAGGGGATTCATAATAACTACCTTCAACATTTGTATCTGCTGGATTTGTCCGTTAATATTTTGTATAAAAGATTCTGCTCTTCTCATTTTGAAAGCCGCTAAATCCATGGTATCTCTTTTCTTCATTTTTAAATCCTGATAGTCTGGTCTATATTAATATATTAAATGCAGGGGATACATCTGTTTCCCCCTAATTACAACCTACAACTATTTAAGAACCGTGTCAATCAACATCTTTGCACACACGCCGCTCGTCGAGTGCCTTTAGTGTGTGCGCCACTGCCATAAAAAAGTTCTTGGAGTATATTATATATCTGGAACTAAAGCTCTGAGTAACTAAGCTCATCTAATCGCAACATTTTAAGATAAGTCTGCTAAATTTAAATAAAAAAACCAGTCTTGATTTGAGAGTTATGAACTTCCAAAAAGTTTAGCCCTAATTTTACACATTTTGGTCCACTAGAAATGAATTAGTTCCTAATTATATGCTAGGTAATGTTTTTTTACTTAAATTTGACTAAAATCGGTAATGTCGTTTTTAGGAAGCTTGTGTAGGTATATAAATTTACAGACAGTTCGGCAAATTTGGTCTCACAGCAAATCCGTTCATCCAGTGACAATATGCCTACACGGTGCGGTCCACTCTGAATATTTTGAGCTTGTAGTCCAAACCTTATTTGGCGCTGAGATCCATTTTGGGAGAAGGCATCTCTGGTTTAGTCTCTCAAACCCAAGCTTCTAGCCCGGTGCCTAAATTCAAGAAAATTTAAGGCAAGTGATTAGTAAACAAGACCAAGACTTGCATGGTATTGGTCTTGGTCTTGTTTTGCAAATAGAGTCTTGGTCTTGACCTTGCAGCAAGGGTCTTGCAAATCTTACTTTTAACAATGCGTAATCTCAGACTGTTTCGAATTTGATTTCCGAATGTTCCACTCGTACCATTGGGTAACTAAAAATCTGAAATTTTCGAAAACCTAAAAAACTAACAATCGAACATATACCAACTGTGCGGAATTTGAAAGTCTCGCAAGACTCTTGAACTTGCAAAGGTTTTGGTCTTGCATGGTATTGGCATTGATATTGTACTTGCATACACAGTCTTGGTTTTGATCTTGCTAACCAAAGGACGGTCTCGTTCTTGGTCTTGATCTTGCTTTTTTTGCAAAACCAACACCAAAACTGCAAAAGCAAGACCAGCCTCGCTCATCACTATTTGAGTCGCCTCCCCTTGAGTGCTTCATCCACTCCAACTATTAAAGTCGAATCTACAATAACTCTCTTGAAGCTATAATTTAAAATATTCTCAAAGTAAAATCTGTCAAGTATCTATTCTAAAGCAGACTAATCACCTACCATTAAACCAGTCAAAGCGGCAAAATAATACCTAAATTAAACAGCCAGTACTACCAACACCGAGTATCGAAACTAACATCTAGCTCGGTCAGGCTAAACCGGATACCGATACGAACAATGTAAACTTGTAACAGTATCAAAAGTTTAAATTTTTTTTTAAATGAGCTGTTAACGCTAATATTATCACATTTTGTTCCAAATGACCTATCACAATCATGGAGTTTCAAGATGGCGGCGGTTGAAGATGCACGGAAAAGTGAGCTCGTCGAAAAAGCTCGGTATTTTTGCTGTAAAAACAAATTAAATAGTGCAATCGTAAGCGTAGCATTCGGAAAAGTTGACTACCGTTCATGTGCGACAAGAGACTTTGGTGAAAAAGTGAAAATGTTAGATAATACGCGACTAATGTGCCAGAAGCATATCAGTGACCAAGCATCTGCTAATCCTGAAAAGATGTTGAGATCACCTATTTAAAGTTCCTTGTGGATGAGCTGCGAGGAAAAAACCAGGTATTGGAAGAGAACAACATACTTCTGAGTTGTTTGCAGTTAAGTCTGCAACCACGCCTCGACCAGTGTTGCCGTCAACCCTAACCAAAATGCCCTACAATTTGCCGAAGTCTTGAAATCGACAAAGCTCAACGCGGAAACGAGTACTGCTGCTACAGAATTAGAATATCCTAGCAGCATGACAGACAAAGAAGAAGAATGACAGGAAATAACCTACAAAAATAAAACTCGATCTAAACAAACAAATGAAAACCTGCAGTGTATCAGAAAAATACTTGGTATTTCATAAATTAAATCGTGACGGCCACCCGAATATTTCGAGGTCTAGACGAAGGTTATTTACATTACCTACTACACGTAATATTATTGTTTAACTGCAATGAACTAGCTACTCGACGCGGGTGATAAGGCCAAGACAACCTTGCTGAATTGGTATTGTTATTCTAACATTATATTTATAGTACGAACCTACACCAACCCAGAGGAGAGAAGACTGAGTGACGCATTAACATGCGTACGTACATTATAAGGGTATACATTATGTCGCGTTACTATCTTGTATAATCCTTGCTATAATTAATACAGAACTCTATAGTTACTTGGAGTTTTATTCAATAAATAAAAGGAGTTCTACAAACCTAGGTAATGAAAATCCACATATTAACGTACAAAAGCGTCCTCCGCCGGTAAGAGGCTCATGCGAAGATCAATCAAGCCTTCTTATCGTGGAAAGGATGTCCTTCCTGTTTGTTTCTGGCATGGATCCAACAGTTACCAACGAAAAAGTCCTCGAATACCTGAGTTCCAAGGGTGTACAGTAGGACTGCAGCTGCGAGAAAATCAAGACCAAAAAAGAAAAATATGTCAGCTCATTCAGACTGACTGTGCCTCGCAAGCAACGCGATCAAGTTATGAACGGAGAATTTAGCGCCATGTGTAGGTGTCTCTACAGATCCAACCAACAATCAAAACTCAATTGCACCCACTCAATCACTTAATGTACGACACATTAATGTAAGATCTCTGCGTTATAAGACTCTGCAATTGGAAGCATTTTTGATTGACAGGTACTATGATGTATTATGACGTATTAGTGAGCATTGGCTGAGAGAAGAGGAATTGGAGATACTCACAATCGAGGGCTACTCATTGGTGGGGCACTTTGCGAGGAAGCAGTTTTCAGGAGACGGAACTGCCATCTTGGTGAAAAACTTGAACAAAGAATTTGTTTATACTGTGAATGTGAATGTGATTGAGAAATGTATTGGGTGTAATTGTATTTTTATTAATAATTTTAAATTATAAATTTTAGCATTGTATATATCCCCTTCAGGAAATTTTGACACCTTCTCATTGCTACTTGAACAAAACCTTGGTTTTCTGAATTCTGGTAAATCCGTGGGACTGGCTGGTGACTTCAATGTTCCTTTCGGTGTGGATGATGCTAACACCCATAGCCTCATTGATCTCTTGACGAGCTTTAATATGAAACAAACAATAAATGAAGCAATTAGAAACAATAGGTGCTTAGATTATTTTTGTAACAAAATGACATAGCGATTTTGTCCTTTGGAGTGCGGGAGCTTGATATGCGGATCACAGGAGCATATCTGTTAGGGTTGAAGTCCATCCGAGGACGAGTTTTAAAAGTAAGGTAAAAAGGTATGTAGACCGGTTACACACGGTTCATAATATAATGGCCAACACTTATTTCTATTTGTTAGTGACACTTCTGCTAGTGTTGATTATAAAAGCACGAGATTCATTCATATTCTGAAAGAAGCCCCCTTGCAAGCATTTCCTGAAAAGGGGTACATTGTAAGATCTGACCAAGGTTACAACATCGGTTGGTTTAATGAACCTTCACCTTCATTTTCTTGGCGATTTGAGTAGGCAATCCAGAGAATTCCAACAACACTATAAGGAGTATCGGAAGGTATATAGACGGGCATTGAGTGAGTCCAAAATTGCATCTAATGGTAGACTAGTTAATACATCGGGTAATAAGTGTAAGAGTATGTGGACCTTAATGAACACATATAGGGGGAAAAACAAAGATAACCGTATAACATGCAGCATCAGTCCAAATGAGTTTAATCATTACTTGACAAATATAGCTGCAAATATCATAAAAAATATTCCACACACGAACACAAACCCACTAGATATCTTACGAAACATAGTTCAACCAGACACACAATTGAGTTTTTCAGAAGTAAGCTACAATAATGTTTGTGACATCATTGATCATTTAAATAACAAATACAGCCGTGACATTTATAGTTTAAACACTAAAATGATTAAAACTGTAATAGATGTAATTCTATTACCTCTCACGAAACTGATAAATCTTTGTATCACAGAAAACATATTCCCTACGGTCCTTAAAAAGGCTGTAGTTGTCCTCATACATAAAAAAGGGACCTATGATCTACCTGGAAATTACAGGCCCATATCTCTTCTTCCTATCATATCCAAGATCGTGGAGAGGTGCATAACTCTGCAACTAGTTGCCTATTTTGAAAACGAGGGGCTATTTAGCGGGTGTCAATTTGGCTTCCGGAAAAACAAGAGTACTGTGCTGGGTATTCTGGACCTAATCTCGGGTATATTGGAGAGTTCCTGGAGTATAACTCTGTTTTGTCATGTGATCTCAGTAAGGCGTTTCACTGCATAGACCACCGGCTTCTGCTTGGGAAGCTGGAGCAATACAACGTGCAGGGTGGGAGCATAGATCTCCTTGGATCATACCTAAGGGACAGATGCCAGCGGGGTAATGGTGAGTCATCAGCCGAGGGCCAGATGAATATAGGGGTTCAGTCCTGGGGCTTATACTTTTTCTAGTATACATCAACGACCTGCCTCTTGCTGATATGAGCTCTAAGTATATGTTATTCGCTGACGACACAACAGTCTCATGTACGGCTCACACTCTGGAAGAATCAAGCGCGGCATGGGGCTGAGGACTGGTTTGCTTCTAATAGGCTTCTGCTGAACCATGACAAAACTCATACAATGATCTTCTCTGCAAGAGAATTGGCACGGTTAACTCCGAGAGTTCTATAAAATTTCTGGGTATCTATCTAGATCCGGGGCCTCAGTTTAGCCTTCACATCCAGCATGTTGCCGCTGGGCTCGCCAAGAACTTGCATTCCTACGTAGCTTGAGCACCCTTTTAACGCGGGATTCTTTAAGAACAGCTTATTTTGCTGTATTCCATTCACATTTATCTTATGGGCTCCTAGCATGGGGACATGAAACTCATGTTGATCGTGTTTTTGGTTTGCAGCGCAAAGCTATAAGGGTTAGTTAGCAGGGTTGGGGCTCAGGGATGACTGCAGGAACGCATTCATATCTCTGGGCATACTCACCTTGCCTTCACTGTATATCTTGGAGCACCTTATCTATATTCGGAACAACGAAGGTCAATATACGAGTCACCAGGACGTCCATGACCAGAAAACACGTTATCGAAATGTGCCTATATACTGTAGACTGGGAAGGTGTCAGACTAGTCCAGGGTATTGGGCAGTGAAATTTTTTAATCAGTTACCCAGTGAATTTAGAGAGCTCTTTTTTAATAATTATGTAAAAAGAATTAAATGTATATTGCTCCAAAAATTTTTTTTTTAACTTTACAGAATATTTTAACTCTGAATTTTATTGTGTTTTATATATTGACTACTATCTGCTAAGTGTACACTCTGTGATTAAATCTCAATTTTAATGTTATTTTATTATATATTATAGTTTGTGTGATTTATGAAACTTTTAGATCTAATGATAGAGCTTAAGATAAGTTTATATTATATTATTTGATTTTCTCTGACGTATGTAAGTATATTTTGTACATTGTGTGGCGGCCAGGGCCAGCACCTGATTTATTTTAAGAAATATTTCAACAATTTGTTTAAAACAAATATAAATTAAAAAAAAAATCATTTAATCTCAATCGTTCAAAAATTAAATGAAGTCTCGAACCAAAGCCAGGGAGAAAACGTGGCATCACGGCGACTACAGCCAAAGAAAAAGCAAACATGCTCGCAAAAATGTTTTCATCGCACTCTACCTTAGACGTGCCCCAAAGCAAGACTCTCCCCACTATACCAAACATCAACACCACCATGGCAGAAGTCAAGTTTTCTCATCGTGATATTCGCAAAATCCTTAAAGAACTAGATACGCAAAAGGCATCAGGACCGGACGGAATACCTGCCATCGTGCTGAAGAACTGCGCCAACGAACTAACACCTGTTTTTTCCAGGCTTTTTTCTCTTTCTTACAGAAAAGGGATTTACCCATCCTCTTGGAAAGTCGCTCGAGTGCAACCTGTTCCAAAAAAGGCAAGAAAACCACGCCCTCAAACTATCGCCCGATTGCCTTGCTTCCAATAATCTCCAAAGTCATGGAACGTGTAGTCAACCAGCAACTACTCAAGTACCTCGAGAGCAACAGAATAATCAGCGATAATCAATACGGCTTTCGCAAAGAGAGATCGACAGGAGATATATTGGCCTATGTCACTCATATATGGAGTAGGGCAATTGAAAACTACGGAGAGTCTCGAGCGATTGCGTTGGATATTTCAAAAGCATTCGACAGAGTTTGGCATGACGGACTACTCAACAAACTGCCGTCCTTGGGACTGCCCGCCTCTCTCTGCAGCTGGCTGGCCAGTTTCCTTAAGAACCGATCCCTACATGTTGCAGTCGATGGACACATCTCGGACACATTCACCATCAACGCGGGCGTGCCTCAGGGCGCAATACTTTCACCAACTCTGTTCCTCATCTATATTAATGACCTGCTGATCGAAACGAATAATCCTGTTTACAGTTTTGCAGATGACAGTACCCTTGTCTCCCACTTTAGATCAGAAAAACCCTTACCAGCGACTGAGACTCATCACCGCAGACAGAAGCAGATTACAGCAATTAATCAAGACCTGGAGAAAGTTCAAACTTGGGGCGACCGAAATTTGGTCCAGTTCAATGCAGCAAAGACCCAAGCAGCCACGTTTACCAAGAGGGCCAATACAGCGGGCCCTGACATTATTATGGCAGGGTCGACCATTCCTTCATCCTCGTCAATCGGACTGCTGAGTATTTCGGTCAACAGCAATATGTCCTGGCATGACCACGTTGCTAACATCGCAACATCAGCCTCCCAGAAGCTTGGTGCGCTATTTCGCAACAAAAAACTCTATACACCGCAGCAGTTGCTCTTGCTGTACAAAGCGCAAATAAGACCGTGCTTAGAATATTGCTCACATATCTGGGGTGGCCGAGATGTCTCTGTTTTACAGATACTTTCACGGCAGATGTTCCCAGGATTTGGCCCACATAATCCCGCCCCTGGCAACTCCTGTCAGGCAGTCCCGACAGACGGCAGGAGCGCACCAGTTCGTCGTACAACTAGAAACACCTAGAACATCGCTTTATCAGAACTCCTTTGTCTGGCGCACTGCATCACTGTGGAACTCACTTCCAGGACATCTGTTTCCCACTAATTACAACCTACAAATATTCAAGAACCGTGTCAATCAACATCTTCGCACACACACCGCCCGTCGAGCGCCATAGGATCTACCTTTAGTGTGTGTGCCACTGCCATAAAAAAAAAAAAAAAAACGACATGGTGTCTAACTTCACACGACTCGGGATCCGATTTTAAAACGCGGTGACGTATACTTTAGTTTTTTATTCGACTGCATCACGCAACTGGAGAAAACTAACTTCAAGAAATAGCAACATGAAACGCAAGCCTAAAAAGAACACTATTGGCCAGGGGGCGTGTAATAGGAAAAATTTCCAGAGCTCAGCGAATTAAAACGAAAGACTAAAAAGTCAAGACCTTAAAAGGTTCAAGTAATCGCTTGGACTTTAAACCTGCTCATGTGAGAGCTAATTTCCGTACCTACCTGGACATTGAAAATTTTGAATACTTGGATTGGAATGTAAAAAGCTAGTTAAAGCTGTAAATGTGTTTTTGTCGAAAATTGGGGGCAATTGCGTAACCTCACAAGTGAACTTGTGCAGGTGTACGGATTCTAGATTTTTTCTGGGGGACAAACTGCGTCAAAAAGCTGCTATAAAAGCGCGAAATTATCGAAGAAAATTCAGTCTTAACATAATCTCTACTTGCAGCTAGTCCTTATGCTCGATTGGAGCCCGAGAAATTTATAATATAACTCTGATTTTTTTCAATACTGTTACGATGGTCACAGTATTGACCAAACCGAAATTAGTGCATCACAGTTTAAGGGCTCGTGGAAATAATTAAGTAAATTCATGTCGTCGACGTCGCGTCGGTTCGAAAAGTAAAGTAAAGAAACGTGGTTGAAAATTCGTTATCCGTCGAGGGAAAAGATGGTCAAACAGGAGCGAGGGCAGCTACGATGGCATGTTCCAGGTTAACATTAAGCGTTATACAGTAAGTTTAGTTTTAAATCATAATGTGTGGAGTGCTCGCATATTTTGAAACATTTATTGTTGTATGTCTGCAAGAATTTCATGAGTAGTTCAGTAAACCAATTCAGTGCTAGCGTAAGGTAGTAGGTTTAGTTTTAAATCATAAGGCGTAGAGTGCCTGTATATTTGGAAACAGTTATTGCTGTATATACTCGATAATTAAATGAGTATCCCATTAAAAAAGTTAGTGCTAGCATACTCCGTATTTTATTTAGTTAATTCACTGTGGAAAAGATCATTGCTAATTGAATTTAATTTTATTAATCCATAATTGTCTGACTGGCTAGTAAAATATAATATTCTAGGAAAGTTGATACACTGGAAAAAATGCACAGTGTCTAAATAATAATCCCAATTTTCTTTTAATGTGCAAGGACTGATTGTCTGGCGCTGTAGATACGAGGTCATATTAAAAAATAAGCGAATAAATTTAGCAACTATTAAAATGCTCCCTTTCAATTGTTTTATTAATTTCAAACAAAACTGATGTGGCTTACATTCATTTAATTATATTTAATATACCTGAGAATAGAATTAAGTACTGGTAAGTACTTAATAGTAAGTATGTGTGGTTGCCAAGTGTATCTATAGGTAAATAATTTTATGACGAAATAGGGTGTCAACACACTGGTACTGCGAACCCGGTTACAGATAATGAACGGAAGGTGAAGAAAAAGCCGAATTCACAGTTAGTAAAGGAATAGGGTAAATCAGCGTTCATTACAATTGACATGAATAAATCTATTTTTCTATCTATCTAATATCTAGCCAGTCTTTGAATAAATATTCGTAAAAGCGAAAAGCATTTTCTGACGATATTGTCTCTTTTTGATAGCTAATTTAGTCAGGTACGGTAATGGACTCTGGGTAAATAATGTTACATCTGCAAATTCCTGTGGAATTATACCAGCAATCACCATTATGGATGCGCGAGTCTGTGATCCACTTTTTGGGCTTTTACACGTGGCGTATTAATATTTATTTACTTCTTATTCTCTTTAATTATGTTATAACTTAATTTTTTACAATTACACCAAATTATTAAAATCTATAAATACTTTTTTATTACGCATGCATTATAATCAACGATTATCGCACGCTGCAGCGTGCTTAAAATGATGTTTATGATGTGCCTACTTTTTAAACGTTGCTATAGAAACATTTGATTATGTCAAATGTGACAGATTAATATATTCGTCCTTATTTAAAACATTTTTGAGATTATGATGCATTCGTAATAAAAAAATAGCGTATGATATACGTGTATAAGATGCCTTTAAAGCCCTTGCGACTTACAAAACACTCCGCTGCGCGGCGTGTTTTGAAATATGTCGCGCGTGCTTTAAAGGCCCTCTTATACATTTATATATTCAAATTCAAATTCAAATTCAAATGTTTTATTTGCCCATATAAAATTATAAAATACAGTTATAAATCTAATTAAAATGTCGACAAAAAGGATTAATACCCGATTATAAAAACCGTTAATCTGTTGATACAGATGAAATAACACTTAAAAATCTAATTTATATAAAATAAATAAAAAAAAGCTAATAATAATAAGTAAAAGAAAATTATTCCAGAACGGGATAGCGACAGATGCGGCAGCGGATAAACGAACCAAGGAGGGTATCGCCCAATATTCAAGACCCCAAAAAAAGCGAAATGCCGATGTCTACAAGGGTAAAGACATTCTTTTCTCTCTCGACAAGAGCAGACATTTTTAATTTTTTTTTATTATTTTTTTTTTGACAAAGTCCTTAACTAATGCCAAATAAGAAATATATATATATTTTTTAAATTTTTATCCTATTTTGTATCTGATGTTAATTAACCTATTCTTTGTTCAACTAGTAACTGTGATTTTTTTAGAAAATATTTTTTCCATATTCCACATTTTGATTTTGATAATATACTATTATATCCCGGCACCCAGAAGCATTTAGCAAATAGTTGATACTTAGCACGACATGACACAGAAAACATAAATCAGGAGACATAATAATTCGAATTTGATGATTAGATAAAAGGACCATCCTACTACTGCCGATTATATAGAAAGGTGCAATAAAGAGGGTAAAAGATAAGCATTTAGAAATTTTCTATATATCCACGTATGGATTCAAACCACAGGTCAAATGTACCTTATTATTTGATCATATGAAAAAAATTGTAATACCTTTTAATATACATAAGAACAGATCTTTTCTCAACGAATAAAAGTGTTTTAATAATAAATGATGATGCTTATCTACGGTCACTCTTCTCGGCTATTCTTGTTCCTTTTACGGGTTTCTCTAACGAACAATAGCGATTTCCTAGCTTTTCTTTTAAAGTAGGTGAAGCAAATGTTTTTTTTACTGATTTACGTTTTAATCGGCTTTTATGATACCGTATCGTCACTTTTGCTTGTTTTCGTAGTCGAGTTCATCTATCCTTCATATTTTGAAATTGGATTTATTGCCTTGTGACGTATTATTTTAAATTATTCTATAACAACAGATAAAATGTCAATGGAACACGCTGTATAATAATCGCTAAAATGAATGATATTTTTGGTATCATTTCAAAAATATATAATAAGGCCTTTTTTGAAATATTTGATAAGAAACATTTCAGGAATTATACCTAGTTGCGTGTTTTAATAAATAAATATTTCAATGAGAACTGTAGACAATAAAGCATTATTGAATTGAATTTGAATTGATTTAAATAATTATAGGACCGATACCTACTTTAATTACGCATTCAATAAAACTAGTAAAATTAATACAAAAGACATCCCGCTAATACCAGAATTAAAACTAACTTGCCGAAACCGCAATTTCAATAAGTCTGTTGGAGTTGCTAACTTAGAAATAACTGAAGTTGGTGGCTCAGCTACAAGTTTTAATTTTTCACCAGTAAATACTGACTCTGGTGTTTACTTTTCCAATTTACTTTAATTTAGTTGGCTTAGGGGAGCGCTGTAAAATGGTTTCCTCGAGTTGTAGTAGAGTTATTTTTAGATAAATATCTTACGAGAGGACTTGATGTGACATATAAATAAAGCTTCCTTAATAAATTCAAATTATTTTGACGATTGGCTTCAGTTTTTGAATTATCTTAAACTAACTAATTAGTAATTTACTCTTAAAACAGGAAAGAAATAGTTGAACTTGATCTGAGGTTGAAGCTTATGCATATAACATAATTGTTGCAGGTTACTACAACGTCCATTTCAATAGTAGGTTAGATGAAAATGCGCTTATGGTGATTCAGCTTTTTATGTCTTTCGGCCTCCATCAAGAGGTACATAAACCTACCCACATAAAAGCTAATTGTTTAGACAATATATTTACAAACCTTAACCCCAGATAAATCCCCACCAGATGCGAAACCTCCCGCCTAACGCATGAAACAAAAATTTGTTGTTTAATGCACACTTCCGCACACGCGTGAGAGATCGTGTTAGTTTGTTTCTTTAAACCTAAATTTGATTATAACGTATCGGAATCGATTCAAATTACTAAAATAATTTGGAACTAACTGAAGCTAAACGAAAGTTTATTGAACGACTAACCGAAACTAACCAAAAGCATCAAAACGGGCTAAAACGTATCGCAACACGTTACAAAAATTAAAGTAAGTTAAAACTAATCAAAACGAACCGAATTTTGGCGAATAACCAAACTAACCGAAAACATTAAATTTGTTTATAACATATCGGAATCGGTTCAAATAACTGAAATAAATTGGAACTATATGAAACTAACCGAAAGTTGATTGGACCACTAACCATAAGCGCCAAAACGGGTTAAAACCTATCCGAACAGGTTAAAAAAATTAAAGTAAGTTAAAATTAACCAAAACAACCGAATTTTGGCGACTAACGAAAACAAACCACAAACATTAAATTTGATTATATCGTATCGGAACCTGTTCAAGTGACTAAAATAATTTGGAACTAACTGAAAGTAACCGAAATTTGATTGAGTGACTAATCAAAACTAACCAAAGGTAACTAAAACTTATCAGAACAGATTACAAATGTTAAGGTAAGTTAAAATTAACCGAAATTAACCGAATTTTGGCGACTAACCAAAAACATTAAAATTGCTTATAACGTACAGGAACCGGTTCACATGACTAAAATATATTAAAACTAACTGATCTTTACCGGAAGTTGATTGAACTAACCCAAACTAACCAAAAGTAATCAAAATCACCAAAACGGGCTATACCGCATCGAAATAGATTAAAAATATTGAAGTAAGTAAAAATTAACCCAAATTAACCAAATTTTGGTGACTAACCAAAAACATTACAAATGCTTATAACGTCTCAGAACCGGTTCAAATGACTAAAATAAATTGAAACTAAATGAGTTTTACCTAAAGTTGATTGCACGACTAACCAAAACTAGCCAATATAACTAAAAGCCTCAAATCGGCCTAAAACGTATCAAAATAGATATAAAATATTGAAGTAAGTTAAAACTAACCAAATTAACCAAATTTTGGTGACTAACCAAAACTAAACAAAAGCATTAAAATTGCTTATAACGTCTCAGAACCGGTTCAAATGACTAAAATAAATTGGAACTAACTGAGTTTTACCTAAGGTTGATTGAACGACTAACCGAAACTAACCAATAGTAACTAAAGGCATCAAATCGGCTTAAAACGTATCGAATTTGATTACAAATATTGAAGTAAGTTAAAACTAACCCAAATTAGTCATATTTTGGTGACTAACCAAAAATAACCAAAAACAATAAAATTGTTTATAACGTATCGGAACTGGTTAAAATAATTAAAATAAATTAAAACTAACTGAAATTAACTGACAGTTGATTGAAAGACTAACCAAGACTAACCAAAAGCACCAGAAAGGGCTAAAACATATCAGAACATATTAAAAATATTAAGTAAGTTGAAACTAACTTTAATTAACCGAATCTTGGCGACTAACTAAATTTAACCAAAACATTAAAATTGGTTATTATGTATCGGATTCGGTTCAAATGACTGAAATAAATTAAAACTGACCGAAAGCTGATTGAATGACTAACCAAAAGTAAACATGAACACCAAAGTGGGCTAAACGTATCGGAACTGATTAAAGATATTAAAATAAGTAACTAACCCAATTTAACCGAAATTTGGCGACTTATTAAAATTAACCAAAAACGTTTAAATTGGTTATAACGTATCGAAACCTATTCAATTGACTAAAATAAATTGAAACTGGCTGAGAGTAACCGAATGACTAACCAAAAGTAACTAAAAGTACCAAAACGGGCTAAAACGTATTGAAATAGATTAAAAATATGGAAGTAAGTTAAAACTAAAACATATTAACTGAATTTTGATGACTAACCTAAAACACTAAAATTGGATATAACATATCGGAACTCATTCAAATGACTAAAATAAATTAAATCAGTCGAAAGCTGATTCACTGACTTACCAAAAGAAACGAAAAGCACTGAAAAGGGCTAAAATACATTCAAACAGATTAAAAATATTAAGGTAAGTTGAAACGATATTAAATTAACCGAATTTTAGCGACTAACCAAATAACCAAAAACATCAAAAATGGTTATAGCGTATCGGAATCGCTTCAAATGACCAAAATGAATTAAAAGTAACTAACACTAATCTAAAGCTGATTGATTGACTAACCAAAACTAATCAGAAGTCTAACCCCAAAACCGGCTCAGATGCGTTATAACCAATATGAATGTTTTTGGTTAATTTTAGTTAGTCACCAAAATTCGGCTAATCTAAGTTAGTATCAATTTACTTAAATGCTTTTAATCTGTTTTGATACGTTTAAGCCCTTTTTGATGCTTTTGGTTACTTTTGGTTAGTTGTTCAACCAACTTTGGTTAATTTCA
Organism: Pissodes strobi; assembly: GCA_016904865.1. Classification (NCBI taxonomy): domain Eukaryota; kingdom Metazoa; phylum Arthropoda; class Insecta; order Coleoptera; family Curculionidae; genus Pissodes; species Pissodes strobi. Next base: position 228,233 of record MU182463.1, on the reverse strand, counting down.
GTTAGTTTTAATTTATTTTAGTCATTTGAACCGGCTTCTATACGTTATTACGAATTTTAGTGTTTTTGGTTAGTTTAGGTTAGTCGCCAATACTCGGTTAATTTGGGTTAGTTTTAAATTACTTTAATATTTTCAAACTGTTTTATTTCCTTTGGTTAGTTATTCAATCAACTTTCGGTTACTTTCAGCTAGTTCCAATTTATTTTAGTCGTTTGAATCGGTTCCGATATATTTTAATCAAATTGAATGTGTTGGTTAGTCCTTAAAATTTGGCTCGTTCTAGTTAGTTTGAACTCATTTTAATGTTTGTAACCTGTTCCGATACGTTTAAGCTCGTTTTGGTTCTTTTCCGCTAGTTTTGGTTAGTCGTTCAATCAACTTTCGGTTTGTTTCTCAGTTAGTTCCAATTTATTTTAGTCATTTGAACCGATTCTGATACTTTATGATCCAATTAAAGTTTAAATAAACAAACTAGCACGATTTCTCACGCGTATGACGTCATGTGGTAAATGTAACATGCACTTTTTCACGATTTGAGGCCCTATATTAGGAAAACCGAAACATTTTCAATGTTAAAATATCCTTAAATCGGCATCATACATTAAAGCGTGTTAGGGGAATTTCTATAAAAAAGTCAGTGCAGCCATAATAGCACAGGATTTCCATTACCGCCTGTTGGCAGCAAATTTAAATTTTTCCTGAACCAGACCACGTACAAAATACGTTTTCATTTAATTGGTGCAAACCAACTATTTTAATTTTGAGGAACAATTCTATAATCATATCCAGATTAATTGGTGCAGGCCGCCTATAACCGCCACATCAAGGTTAAAGTTGGCTGGCGGTGGAGTTGCCGACCTTTTCCATCTGGTGTGGGTTTATCTGGGCCTTAACTTTAGTGAGACCCATGTAGATTGTCTGGGTTTTTCAGATCACTATGCTGTAGAGATAAATTTCACTGTTGAATCTTTTCAGATGATTAAAAAACATAGGTTATATAGTGGCAACAAATATAAAGCATGGGGCAATTATCTTTGAAAAGAATCCTGGACTGATTTGTATAACGAAAAGTCAGCAGAGCTTAAATATGCCCATTTCCTACAGTCTTTCTATATTACTATAACATGTGTTTTCCGGAATGTATTAACAATAATAGGCCAGAAAAGAAAGCCTGGATCACTCAGGAGGTAACAGAAGCAAAAGATAGGCTTAGATTTTACTTTGAAGTGAAACAAATATATCCTACAGGGGGAAATAAGCAAATTTACAGAGACTTTAAACAAAAATATAAAAACATTTTAGCGAATGCAAAAAGAAATTATTTTAATGATAGGTTAGCAAAAACAGATAATTATAGTAAAACTGTTTGGGTAAAACTGTTGGGAGAAAGAATAATCCTAAAATGACACCTGTAAATATTTCCCCAAATGATCTCAATAAATTCTATATATCACATGCCAGAACATTAATTGAAAATCTTCCAAAAACAAATATAAACATAAACTCATATTTAGATAAAAAACTAGATCAATCTGGCTCTATGTTTTTCCAACCAGTGGATAGCTATGATATTAAATGTATAATAAATAAACTCAAAAGTAAGAAGACTGAGGATATTTTTGGAGTTAATGTTTTCAGCCCTAAAAAAGCATCAGAGTTCTTGATTCCGCCACTGTAGATATCGTAAAGGCCTGTTTGGAGGAAGGTTTGTTTCCATCCCAAATTTGCCAAAATAATTCCAATATATAAAAAAGGGGAGTCAAACCTTCCTCAAAACTTTAGACTAATAGCAATACTCCCTCTTAATCTTAGAAAACAGATATTTTTAATCAGCTTATGACCTTCCTAGTAAAGCATAATATAATAATCCCAAGGCAGTATGGCTTTCAAAAGAATGTATCAACCTCAGATGCTATTCTGACATTGATAAATTGTATAAAAGAGGCTTTTGGAAATCGGGACAAATTTATAGGTTTATTTACTGATTTAATTGCAGCTATTGACTGCGTAAACCGAAGTATTCTCTATGGAATAAGGGGCATGGCTATTAAATTTTTGAGATTTTGAGGAAAGGTATCAAGTAGTTTATTATGATAACAACAATGCGAGTGAGCCTGTGCTTGCAGATACTGGGGTGCCTCAGGAATCCGTGCTCGGACCTCTCTTATTCATACTCTACATTAATGACCTCCCACAAGCTTCTAACATTCAAACTACTCAAACTGTTGTTCCTCAAAACATTACAAAAACTGAATGCATTATCTATGTAGATGATGCCACATTTGGATTATCTTTTAAGGGAGGTGAGGACTCGGCCGGATTACTGGAGGCAATGCTGGATCGAGCTAGGCTATGGTTCACTTCCAACCAACTTGTACTAAATGAAACAAAGACTGAATCTATAATATTTGAAACAAAAAGTTTGGCTGACATTGAAGAAAAAAGACGTTTTAAATTTTTGAGGGTTACCCTAGATGCTAACCTCTTGTATGTAGAACATATAATTAATATGGGAAATAAACTAAACAAGGCTATTTATGCTATAAGACGGATCAAACATACTGTAAGTCAGGCAGCTGCACTTACAACTTACTATTCTCTTTTTGATTCTATTTACGCTACGGCATATTAACATGGGGTTCTGCAGCAAAGACACATCTTGAAAAAATCTTTAAAATTCAAAAGTCTGCTGAAAGGTGTATTGTAAATATAAAACGAGATGAATCTTGCAGACCTTATTTTAAATCACTTGAAATAATGACCCCATATGGTCTGATTATTTATAATAAACTTGTTTATGTTAGGATAAATATTGTGATGATGTATCTGTACTTAGGTGTAGTATTTTGTATTTTAGGCAGTACTCGCTACTCGTTTTTATAAACTCTATTAGGTATAATAAATTGTATTGTGATTTAATATTTCCTAAGTTTTAAGGTTTTAACCAAATTTTTGTAAACTCTTTGACATGTCTTATTATACTCTGTATTTTTCTGAAGACTAATAAAGTTATTTGTATTTGTATTTGTATATTTATTGAAAATGCAGCAAGTAATTTGGTCAAAGAAGGTGCTAGCTCATTTCGAAATCACGTTTGCAAATCGATTCATTATTTTTGCACATGTATGGCGTGCAAATATAATGAACTTTCTGGAAAACCCGGTATACAAACATTAAAATATCGTTATCAAAAGTTGTTTTTTTAAGGATCTGGTGCCATGTCCTGTATTATTTCAAAAATATTTTTGGCTTCTTCTGCAACTTCGTTTACTTGCATGCATGTTAGACTCTAAGTGCAGCTTTTTCATCCAACATTTGATTTGATTAGTTATTTTCTTTATGATCGGCACACGTACAAACCACTCAACGAGCGGTGCGTGTGCTGAAAAAACGGTGGACGTTGAACTTGCAGCGCTGTAGGTTGAAGTTTTCGGGAAAGATGTTCCTTGGGAGTCCATTCCAGAGTGAGACAGCCCTCCAGACAAAGGAGTGCCCCAACAGCGACGTCCCAGGTGTTCGCAACTGAATCGTATGTTGAGCAGCTTATGTCTGACGGGTGTTTCTGTTTGACAAAACTCTGGGCGGAATTATCAGTGCCAGCTCGTTCGAACATCTTCCGTCGTAGTATCGACAGTAAAAAGATAGATCCGCCACTTTTCCTCGATGTTCAAGGCTATCAAGGTCTTTAGTCAACTATGGGTCATCCACAAGATGGACTGCTCTCCTCTGTAGGGAGGCTAATATCTCGAGCAAGTTTTTGGTTGCCGAGCTCCACACATGGGAACAGCATTCCAGGCATGGTCTTATCGGGACCTTAGATAGCAGAAAAAGCTGATTACAATGATGATTTTTGCTCTATAGACTGCTCCTACCATTTGTGTTTGCTGCCTTGGCGATTTTGGTGACGTGATTAGGCCAAGACATGTTGTTTTCTAAGTTGATGCCCAACAAGCTTATGGATGAGGTTAGAGATAATGTTTGTCCTGCGATGTTTGCTTTTTTTGAGAAGACAGCTGCTTGAGTCTTTCCTGCGTTAAACTGGATATTGTTTTCCTCACCTCACTCCACTATGGCGTTCATATCCTCATTGATGACAGCAATCAGATGTTCTCGCTCACGCTGGGCACGAGCAGTGGTCATTGAAGTCCGTAACATGAATGAGAATATAAGAGTGCGGTCGTCTGCAAAGATGTAAATATAATTGTTTGTCATGTCTAAAAGATCGTTGATATAGAGCAGGAACAGTGTGGGAGATAATATACCCCCTTAAGGAACAGCGGCGTTGATTTTAAATTTCTCAGAGAGATGTCCATTAATACCAACTCGGATGCTTCAATCCCTAAAGAAATTGGGAAGCCATAGAGGCAGTGCTGGTGGCCCGTATGCTCTCTATTTGCTTAAAAATTCGTCATGCCACATTCTATCAAATGCTTTAAATATGTCGAGAGTCACTGCACGAGATTCGGCGTCACTCTCGATGCTTTTGAGTATTCCATTCACTTCGCGTTGGCGAAATACCAGACCTGTCATTGAGGAATTTACTCTCGGGGTAGTTGGGGGAGTCTTTCCTTGATGATTTAAGGTAGACATTGATGCAAACATTTGGGCAAGAATGTTAGCTTTGAGTCATCATCTTTGGTCAGTGGTGGGATTAACGTCTTTGAGAAACCCTGATTGATAGCTTTGGCAACTGACTAAAAAGATCTGGATCCATAGCACAGATGAGAAGCCTGTTCTTGATCTGCTTGTCATATACTCCTTGTTCTCGTCAAAGGTCCGCTTACACTGCAGCACTGGTTTCTAGTCGTAATGAATATGTATCGATTTTCGGCTGTCGGGTCTCGACGCCATCTGCGGCAGGTGGCATTTTTAGCAGTGACCTCTCTTGAGCAGTTTGCTCCAAATTTTGTTTTATTGTTTGAGGAGATACGTTTCATGGAAGAGAGTATGAAAGCTTCCATAACTTAATTTGCATCATAAACAGAGTTAGAGGTGTTTTGATTCCTAAGACAGACATCTTTCCAAGAAATAGAAAGATTAAACTCGCGAATATCACGCCACTTTGCAGACTTGTAGTGCCAAAGCTTTCCGGGTACCTGTGGCTCCCGTGTTTTGATGGCAAGGTAACAGATTGTGGATATAAGGTTGTGGTCTGATGAGCCCATCGGAGGTTGGAGAGTTACGGTGTAGAGGTCAGAATTAGCTGTTAAGAATAGATCCAGAAAGTTCGTCAACCAGCTGAGTTAGTCTGTGACTTATAGCAAAAGTCTCGGCCTCTGGTCCTTCACCGTCGGTTTTTGTTGGAGTGTTTCAACCAATCGAAGTTATCTACGTTGCAGTCTCTTACTATGACAGTTTCCGCCGTTGCATGGGCGATTTGCGAAAAATCAATTTGATTGCCAAGATTTAAAAACAGCCGTTTTCGCTAGGTAGTCTATACAAGCAACAAATGAATTTGGTTGCTTGATTTGTGCTTAATTTGAACCACATGACATCGAAGTCGTTAGGTTCGTATGTTTCTTTTCGTTGAATCGTCTCGTATAAAAACAGCCAATCCAGAGTTCTGGCGAAATCGGGAGTAAAGGTCATATCCGGATATGTGAACATATGTAGTTCTTGATTTCACTTTTGTTTCTGATAGGGCTAAAATATGAGGCTTAATCTTAGGTGCTGGTGGTTTGACTTAATATTTGTGTTGGTGCCAGTCTCCACCTCGAGATTCGGACGGGACGCTATTTTACCTTCGGAGTGTTTTGATCATGCAATTTTTCTTCTTTTCCACCCTATAAGCCAGATCACAAAGGCATGGCGACGAAACATGAACCAGAGGTCATTTCACGCCAGCTAAACCAAGATGGTGGTATTTCACCGGGTGATGCGGGTGAACCACATCTACCACTACATACATATGGGATACATTTAGATAATTGCTAAGAATGAAATTTTTTGTGACATATATTTAACTAACTTAGTACGAGATCTTGTTGGAGGGTTAAATATGTCAAACTGCTTCGATGGACCAACCTATTGCGTGGCACTGAGAAAATTGTATAGTTTTAATGCTTAAAGTTATCATGACATCATAATTTGAAAATTCTGAACCATTAGTTTGCACAAAAAACATAAATCAATGCTAAAAATATCAGTAGCTATGTGGGACTGTCTGCTACATATGATTAACCGCTATTCCAATATATTTTCGTAATTAAAGGAGTAAATGAATGAGAAGTTCATGAAAATGAATATTGACTTTTAATAAAAATAAACTTCTATTGTGCCTCCTATTTATAACAGAGGAATTAAGAAAATATAAAAGTGTTAACAAGCTCCAGAAATATCAATGTAAATATTTACGTTTAGATGCAAGATACCGTAATTGATGTTTACCTCGTAAAAATATTTTTATCCCGAATGAATAATCTCATTTCTGGCCAAATAATAAAAATTTAGAAATATCTCGTGCGTTCAAATTTGAAGATTAATTTATTGACGAATCTTGCTTATTAGTGCTCAAACGGTCAAGTATCACCTTCGGTTAGGTAGAGTGGGCCAATGAAAGCTTCCCAACTCGATTTTCATTATTGGAAATAAAAATCTGGAAAAGCGATTACATTTTTTATTGTATTTAAACCCCTAAGCAGGAGTGATAGTGACCCCCAATTTTTTTAATGGGGCTGGGTGTCCAGTTTTACCTAATTTTTAAGCTATTTTCATCCTAAGTATATCTTCCAAGTTTGAAGTCGTTGCTATTATCTCCGTTGACATGACAGCTTGTCAAAATTTGTGGGAAGAAGTTTTTAGTTAATAACTAATTAATCACAAGAGTTTCATACCTCAAAATGAGGACCAGAAGTCCTTTAAAAGTGAGATATCACTAAAACGTTTTAGCGGGGGTTAATTTTACTCCTAAAATTGGAAGGATAGGTTTCTTTAATTACAATGTTTTTCTTAGAGTAGGTAATATAAAAAAGGTCTTCACTCTTCTGATGAGTGTATTAAATGCTCGTGGTGACCGTCATTTACCTCAATGCAATACAATGAATTTTGTTCAAAGCGTTATCTTACATCAGGTAACATTTTGGATCTAACTTGGTAGCATTCATGAATTCCACGATTTAGCGTAACTTTTAGACTTTAGAAGTTCCCATGGAAAAGTCTATTGGGATCAAATCAGGTTACCTTGCTAGCCACACAATGTGACCCCTTCTGCCAAATAAGTTATTGCGAAAGTTTTGATCTAGAATTGAATCAGCGATTATGCAAAATGCGGATAAACTATTTACTACCTCTCTTATTTTTACGAGAGACTTTTCTTTCTTTTTGTCTATTTTTCCTCTGCTATTTTGCACTGCATGTCTTTATTTTTTTGGATGTCCTAATTGAGGACCAAATTCGAAACCAAATTGAAGTCCAAAATAAACACATAACGGGCGGCATATTGGTATGAACCAAAACTAACCCAAAATTAGGGAGGCTCTGCTCGTGCCTGGAGCAAAAATAGCCAAAACTAATCCAAACTAATCCAAATTAAAGATTACAACTTCATTTACATTTTCATCTTACGACCTTAACCTCATTATAATTTACGTTGGTCCGCATTTCGGAAACAATGGACCTCAATTCGAATATGCCGCAATTTTCCATTGCTTCCATTTCGAGATTTTACTAAAATTTGTCTGTGGGGGCCAAATTATTATTTTTTATTTTTGCTTGTATATAAATGTTAAGATAGTTTCAAACTCTTAGCCAATATGCTTGCAAAAACATTTGTGTTTATTTAAAACAGTTTTCTTTTGCGTTTCTTTAAAAGTAAGATATTTTGAGTTACGACATATTGAAATGCCTGTGGTCGGGATAAACAAATTCTTTTATTATTGCTTAAAACCATAAAGAAGGGTGTAGTATTTTAATTAACCACTTTTAATGGACAGTATAACATAGGGTGGTGAGAGAAATTGAAACATGTATTCGGTATTGATATAATTTAATAATGCAGATGTAAATTGCATTTAAATATAATGGAGATAAATAAACAGTGTTTTCTATGTTAAATAGAAAATATATATGTACAATTCTTAGACTAAAACTTTCAATCACTCATCATTCGTTCAAGTATAAAACTAAAATTACAAAAGGTTTCTTAAAATTAGAAATGTCTACTGAAGAGTCTTGATTGTTTGATTTAAAAATTAGTTTTTATCTTTCTTATTTTAATACTTCGTTCTCCAACTTAGCAACTTTCACACAGCATACCTTGCCACTTCGACTGCTTTACCTGCCTTGCTTTACAGGAATTCGACCAGGAATGTCAGTCTGCCTTCCGCCATTTTATGTTCCAATTTCCAACGGGAACGGGGATGCTATCGTTTCTAACTTTGAAGAATTGCTTTAAAAAAGCTCAAAAGGAGGTCTTTGTCCAACCTTGGACAAAGATAACTGAGGTGCACGAAATATTTTCTAATATTCGTGCATACAAGAGAAATTGGCCCAAAAAGGAACTCGACCTTTGGCCGGAGAACAGCACGTTTTACTGCTATTTAAGCGAACGTCTTAACTGAACTGCAATATGATAATTTTTACAATTTTGGGAGGGACGATAGCGCGGGAAAGCTACGTCGGTTTTTATCTGAGAGGGGGAAAACATCTTCTTTCTTTCTTTGACAGACTATTTTCACACTGCTGATTTGAGACACAAATATATTGAATTGAATACGATTAAGAACGATTTCCTTTCCGAGTGAAAGTTGGCTATATTGCAATCTATTACACCGACAGAGCTAGTGTACAGGATCGCATTAAAGGGTCGTCCGTCTAAGTTTGGACTAAGGGGTTTTGAAGAACTGGCATATGCTAATTTAAATGCACAAATTGGGTTGTACCCGGGGTGAAATAAATCTATTTTAAGTTTAATTATGGCTCATTCATTCTACATACATACAGGGTGTTATCACCAAACTAGACGGTGAAAAACGATAGTTTCTACACGTGTTGGGGTGTTTCCCCAACAGCCTGTATTCCATTTTTGTTATATTATCCAATATCCATATCCATTTTTGCATAAAAAGCATGAAAAATAATTCCTTAAAATATAATTTAATGGAGTGAATCTGCACTTAAGAAACCTGAATTTAATAAGTAAGTCGTCTTGACTGTATATGAAATTTTAATTAGTTAAAACGCTTCGTGTCTGGAACTTAATATTGAGATAGAAAATTCAGTGCGCATTCCAATTTGAATGGCGGAAAGTTATTATCTTGTAAGAACTATTTTTGCTTAGAATCCATTAGCTAATATCCTTCATTCGACCCAATAAATTCAAAATGTTTTAGGGGCAGAAAAGGTGAATAGGTAGACGAGATACACGTCACAAAAATATATTAGCTTTATAAGGGTGTACTAAAAACTAGAGCAAACAAAAGTTATGTGTTTAATTTTAGATAAAACACTCCGTATATTTTAAAGAATAAATTGAGGCTCTTACTAACAAAATAGCAGTATGAATTTTAAATAATTTGTAACTTAAATGAAATCTTATATGATGTACAAATAAAGCATCCGACATGACACACAGGAAGAATTTAACGTTTAAGACTTGTTTTTGATTGAAAAATTTTTCTTATGAGACAGTTAATAAACTATATAAATAAGCAGTAATTAAATATCATTTAAGAAGAATTATAACATTCATTCATATTTCTTAAGAATGATACTAGATTCCCATTTGATCTTGCTAGACTGACTCTTAGTAAGAATTGACATTCTTTCACTAAGTAGTATAACAGATAAAGATTGTACAAGAAATTTGGGTTAGTTGGCTTAGATAAATCAATCTAAATTTAAACTATCAATTATTTAGGGGAAAAGGAGGTACATTGGGCCATTTTATTAAAACCGCTGTAAATTTTTTATTTAACCGTTTTCTGTCCCAATTATTTCTTTTATTGGAAAAAATCTATTGGCTTCAATACTTTTTTAAATTGGTATTATCAAATTATTTACATTTTTGATATTTTTTGCTAAAATTAGGGAACCAAACATGATGATGCCATTTGGCATCACTGGAAAGAATACGCAAAAAAATATGAATTAATTTATTTATTGCGATAAACAAAAAAAAAAACATTTTTTTCTTTTGTTATCCTACATTTCATGCACCCAATTCTAGAATAAGCTTTAAACACAGTTTCGGCAAATCTTTTTAGACTCAATGTGTTCTGGCCAATGCGCTGTGTTGTCATACTTGACGTCATCAATTGGATTGAGTATTACTTTTCTTTTAGAAGGAGGTTCGGGAGTCAAAGAAGCAGAAGATGGCCTTCCCCTTTTATGGTAAAACGTTTCATTTTGCCTTATAAGAGCATAAGCTATTTATAAAAGTCGTTTGAAATTTATATTTTTGCTGCAATGGCGACGATATAGGAGCCACGTATTGATAATGCATACGTTAAGTAGAAGGTAAAATATTCTAAGGTAATATCTCTTTACTCTTAATTTTATTCGGTACAGCGCCACAAGCATGTCGTCGAGATCTACGCCTCCCATATGTAAGTTGTGCTCCTTTATTATAGCTGGCCGGGAAACATCAATATATTTTTTTCTGAAGTTGACCATCTTTTTACTGTTTTTACAGGCTCAATCCCTTGGTAAGTTGACACAACATGGACCGCCTTGTTATCATACCACTTGCAGACAGTAATATTGTTTATCGAATCTTTTGAAAAGTCGTACGAACCGCGATCAGATTTTTTTTAGCTGATCATCTGATTTTAGGGGTCAACCAGTCATTCTAGAAATTCTGAGAGTTCCTGTAGATAGCAAGCCAATTTCGTTTAGATGACACATCAGATTGAAACAAGTAAACCAGTTATCAGTGAAAACTTTAAAATTTCTGTTCTTCGGAAGATTTTCAACTAATCTTACGAAAATATCACTACTTAGATCAAGCGAAGTAGAGCTTTTTACAGTACCTTTACTAACATATTATACCTCGAAGCCGTAGACTCACTCACACCAGGTCTTGCGAATATCTTGATTACCCATTTATGAGGTTTATTTTAAACGTATTGTTTCAAAGAATTATTGCCCTTGTATGGTACCACTATTTCATCCACTTAATTGTACTCTTCAGGTTCAGCCTTCATACAGTTTCTTCTGACGGCATCAATAAATGGACGAACTTTGACAAGTTTACCATACTCAGCGTCTTCTCTGGGTTTTATTTTTCTTTTCTCATTTAGATGTATATAATTTCTCAATTTATCGAATCTATTTCTGAACATGGCATCTGCAATGGGCGGAAATCTACTTTCAGCAGCCCAAGCTGGGCATTCTCACAACGCCAATAAGGATATGAATAGCAAGAAATTGAGAAATTTCTGAAAAACTGATGTTTATGGGGTTGTCATTTTTTTACAGGAATAAATATTTGTTTCATGGACATGAACCATACTGTTAACAAAAAAGAGTTTGAAGTAGTTGAGTGGTGTTATAACTTCATCAACTTCTCCAAATTTAGCGTCACAAGTTCTGTCAATCTACTCTATACCTTTTTGCTTCCATGGAAATGGCCGTTTATTCAAGTTCTTATGGTCACCATTTTACCGAAAAGAGTAGCTAAAGGAACTTGCCTTTTTCGTCGAAATCTTGTTATTTCTTCTCTTGTTGTTTTTTCATTATCTTTTTCTTCCAAATTTTCTTCTCTTCTTACCATCTCATATTCCAATGGAATATTTTCTGTAAACTGATATGGTTCTGTATCTAAAACACTTTGCTTGCGAAGAAATTCTTCCTCATCTGATTCAGCACTTTCGTCATCATCTAATTCTATATCAGATATATCCCCTTCCATTAGTAAAAGCAGATGTTTTTCTTCAACCTCTGTGAGTCCAGTTCTTGACATCTGAAAATATACATTTATTTTTATTCAAAAATCCAAAAAGTAAAATTTTTTATAAAAAAATATATAGGTAATCCCTAGCTGCCCACTGACGCCGTGGCATCATCATATTTGAGGGTTATTTTAGAAGAAAAGAAAAATATCTGTCATCAAATATTTTAAAAATTAAACACACTATAATGAATTAAACAGGAAAAAACAAATGTTTTAAAACCAATCTTGGTATTTACCTTTTGAAAAAAACCTTGAAAATCACAAAAAATGAACAGCTTATGCATCTTTTAAGTTCACCTGATAATATAAATAAGAATATGGCGATAGCCATCCTAACAAATGATTTCTTCAACACTATCTATCAACACTAGTTTGTACCTTAGTACTAACTTTGTGAAGAATAATTACAGGTATCTAATTTTTGGAATAATATATTGTTCATGATTCTATAAAATGTATCGTGAAGTGCACCAAGTGTTTATGTTTCGATACTTGGACAACGTTGACGGCATAAGTCATATGACAGGTCACGGTACCCTCACGGGTATATTATAGTCCTTAGCTTTTCGTGACCTGTGGCACACCGCACGCACATAAAAAAAATATGGCGACATTGGGCTGGAAAGGGTTAAGTGGATACTCTCTTCAAGTTTTTTACGTTAAATGTTTATGCAAAAGAGATCATATTGCCCTTATCAAATATAACGAAAATTATTAGTAGTAGGTATAGCATAAGATATTTAAAAATATTGCCTTCGGTTTGGCTTGTCTGATAATATGTAATTCGTATGATAGATAAATCAATCTAAATTTAAACTAGCCACTATTTAGGGAAAAGGGAGGTACATTGAGCCACTTTTTTAAAAACCGTTGTAAAATTCTTATTTAAGTGGAGGCTTTTCCCAAATTTTGCATACAATGTTTATGCAAGAGAGATCATATTGCCCTTATCAAACATGCCGAAAATTATTAGTAGTATAACAGATAAAGATGGTATAAGAAATTTAAAAATAATGTCTTCGTTTGGCTTGTCTGATAAATAGGTTATATGTAATTCTTATGATAGATAAATCAATCCAAATTTAAAGTATCAATTATTTAGGGGAAAGGGAAGTACATTGGGCCACTTTTTAAGCATCCCTGTAAAATTCTAAAATGGATACTCTTTCCAAATTTTATATGTTAAATGTTTATGCAAAGGAGATCATATTGCCTTTATCAAATATGCCGAAAATGCCTTAATTTTTGAATAAATTAAATTTAAATGAAGATCTGTTTTAATATTAAAGTAAAATTGGGTAATAGATCTTGAAGTTTCTCCTGTTAATGAAGAATCGGGAAATTTTTCAACAACATCGCTTCTGTCACCTGTTGAAATGTCTTTAATTTTAAGTTCCACAAACTTATCACTGTCCTTTTTTCAAAATCAGAACTACTTGGATACACTTTTTCGATTCTGCCAACGTAATATATCTGCGACGCTTTGATATGAAATAGTACCAACACGAAATAATTAATTTGCAGGTTATCACTGTCACATAGCACTTCTTGCGGAAATTCGTCGCTAACATCTAAATCTGAGGCTCCATAAACTACTTCCTCATTGGTTTCGGAAATAGATGGAAAAAGATAGCTTTCTCTCAACTTTCTTAATTTACGTTTTTTAAGAAAAGGAACTGTTAATTAGCTTTCGCATGTGCCTCTGTTGATATTTACGGAGCCTTCGTTCCTCTTCAACCTCTTTTCTCTTTCTTTGATTAATTCTTCAATTCTGTATTTCTCCTTCGGTCATTTGTAAATTTGCGGTTCTCCATTTCTAGTCTCATTTTTTGGGTTTCAAATTCTTTTTGTGAGAACGAATTCTTTCGGATGTAATAAAAACTAGTTTGGAATCTGATACATAGGGCTGCCTTGATGTAGTACTGGATTCTGGCTGACTAAGGTTTTCTGAATTGTCTAATGATACAAAATCGGCTGCTGGCCTTAAAGTACTAGGTTCTGTCTCATCTAGAGTTTCTGAAGGTTCCAAGCATACAAAATCCGAGTCTGAGAATGCGAATTGGATAAATTCCTGGCTTTTAAGTAACCTCTTTGTAAAATGGCGTTGATATTAATTTCCCAATATTGATATTTTCTTTTTACTCATTTCAGGATTTATCATCTGTTAGTTAAAGTCTTAAAAACTGTTGAATCGAGTGGGTGCAGACGGTAGGACGTACCTATGCGGCGAAAATGAGACCATAACTATGTCATTTTCTCTGCAAAAATTGCTTGTAGACTTGCCTGACTTTCATGGGATCAATTAGCAGCAGCAAGGGAGAACAGTTAGCTTTATTTTTAATATGACGACGAACCTCAACAAATAAGGTCGAAGTCCAACCAACCTAGTGTATCTGGAGAAGCCCAATGTGTGAAGTAGGGTAAGCATTTTTGCCTTGGAAATATTAGGCAGGGCGGAAAGGAATTTTCACTGGCACTTAAGATACCAACAGCAGTGACCAAGCTCCCTCTCTCTCAGCCAATGATATTTATCCTACATGTTTTTTGCCTTCCTCTGCAACAACTTTTGATGATGTAAGAATAGTTTTGTCACACCAGTCTCATCGAGATGAAATGTTTTATTAGGTAGGAACTTGTACTTAATAAGAACTTGCTCTAAGTTTGAATAAACTTCACCCACACTTTCTCTATTGAAATCAGCAACGCGTGCCATGCTTGTATTCTCAGATTTTCAAAGGTTTAAAGATGATTTTTGACACATAAGTGGCTTCATCGACTCTTTTCTGGTCATAAGCTCTTTATTCGATGAAGCAGGATTTTTAAAATTTGCAACTTTGACAAAATCATATACCAGTTTCCTCATAGTTTCATAGATTAGTCCATGTTGAATTTGCGATGCTTTTTTTATAACTCTTCAGTTTTTCTTCTTGTGAACTAGAAAACACCTGGTGGGATGCATATTTAGATTCTTTTCCATTCCTATTATCATCGCTTGAACTGCTTTCCTGACCTGAATCGTCAATAGATGCTGCTGAATGTCGACTTTTTTCTTAATAAATCTGCGCTGTAATGTCGTCCGTCCGCTTGATACCAAAAGTTATACAGAGCAGCCTAAAACATACTTCTTGGCAATGGACTCCTTATAAATATTTAACCTATTAGTCTTCCTAATATAGGTTCGCACCATTTTCGAAGATATTACAGAAACCTGCAATAAAAAATATATTAGAACTTATAAAACCTGTTGTGGATTAGACAGGAGAAGGGGTAGAATGGGTTATGAACCAATCTACTCTAATGTTAGTGGCTCAATGTGACCCACAGAACATCATAGCACAAGAAATCTTATCTAACATTATTCCTTTGTTTTTAGGTTAGATTTATTAGCCAACGTGGTAGAACTAATTAAATACGTTAAAACACAAATTTAATAAATTGTTTTCTAGTACTAACTTTGGGATATAAAATTTTGAAATATCAGTGGCAAAACCCTTACAAACAAAATTGTTGAAATAAAAACTCTGATGTTGATAGCTCCGCAATTATTTCTAATCCAACAGGTAGATTTCAATGTTACCAACTACTGTGAATTATTTATAAATTTTACCTTCACAGATGCACGGGAAATTTGGATTGGTTCACTGTGCCCTACGGCCCACACTAAAGGGAGATCCTATGGCACTCGACGAGCGGTGTGTGTGCGAAGATGTTGATTGAAATGGTTCTTGAATAGCTGTAGATTGTAATTGGGAAACAGATGTCCTGTGAGTGAGTTCCACAGCGACGCAGTGCAGGACTCCTTTGGCCTTGTAAAGCGATGTTCTAGGTGTTTCCAGTTGTACAACGAACGGGTGCGCTCTTGCCATCTGTCGTGACTGTCTGAGATGCGTTGCTATGGGATGGATGAGGCAAGCCAATCCCTGGGAACATCTGCAGTGAAAATATCTGTAAAATAGGGATGTCTCGGCGACATGTCTCTGGTGTTCTAGACTATTCAGATCCGGGGTCAACTCCGGGTCGCCGCCGAGATGCATATCTCTCTTCTGAATAGAATCCAACAGCTTTAGGGTGTGCTTCGGTGCGACACCCCAGATGTGTCAGCAATATTCTAAGCATGGTCTTATTTGCGCTTTGTAGAGCAACAGCAGCTGCTGCGGTATATACAGCTTCTGCGAGGCTGATTTTCAGGTGTTAGCAACGTGGTCATGTCAGAACATATTGCCGTTGACCGAGACACTCAGTAGTCCTATTGAACTGGACCACATTTATGTTGCCCCAAGTTCGAGCTTTCTCCAGATCTTGATTAACTGTTGTAATCTGCTCCTGTCTGCGGTGATAAGTCTCAATCACTGGTAAAGCTATATCTGATTCAAACTGGGAGACAAGGATACTGTCTTCTTCAAAACTGTAAAAAGAAAAATTAGTTTCGGTCAGCAGGTCATTAATATAGATGAGGAACAGAGTTGGTGAAAGTATTGCACCCTGAAGCATGCCCGCGTTAATGGTGTGAATGTGTCTGAGATGTGTCCATAAACTGCAACGTGCAGAGATGTGCCTCCCTTTCCCCTATAAGCAATTTTTCTTTAAATTCACTGAATATGTATAAAGCATTTTTTCTTCAAACGTCAGTAAATCCGTCATTACTCGACTGTGTAGGCGGCCGTGAAGTTTTGTTTTTCCTCCGCCGGAGCTTTACTTTTCACTTTTCCGCCGGCGGAGGTAAAAGTGTTGTCATAGCAACATAGATACAATACAAGCAGACAACAAAATAAGCGTCAACAACTCAAGATTTATTAAACTACAATTTGTATTTATCACTCAATTTGTGACTGCATTTCTAAAAATCACTAATTTAGGAACAAATTGGTTATTATTTAATCGAACTTACTCAATAACTGCTTATCAATACGGAATTAAAACGCAATCGGAGACGCAATCTTGAAAAATAATTATTGTGGACAGTGTCCACTGACAGCTTTATGTTACATTATATTCACCGACACCGGTCTAAGCAAGGCCACCTACGACCGTGGTCTAAGCCGCCTTGCGAACCCATTTATCTTTAATAATAATTAGATATTATTACTATTAAAAAAAGATGTTTTTGCATTAATTTGTCGACATTTGAAGAAAAAACAGCATATTTTATTTGGAGGAAAAGTTACTTTTCATGGCTTGCTCTCTATTACCAGCCTCACTCCGTTCGGCTGTTAAACACGAGCGCGCCATGAAAAGTATCACTTTTCCTCCATATAAAATAATATACTATTTAAAGCACTTAGTCCCTATGACACCACAGAAAAAGTGGATATGCTCCCACCTATTTAACACTGAGACTACTTTGTTTTTTTATGATCTGGTTCAGGTCAAAATAGGGCGTCCTTTTAAAATCAGGGTAGGGCTTTACACGAGTTATACGTTTAGAATAAGACACGGTTTTAAAAATGCAAGCTTTACTTTAAAAAGGAGTACCTAAAATTAGCGTGCTGATTTTTAAAACAATTAACTTGTTGTGATTGCTTGCTTTTATAACATCCAAAATAATGCTCAAAGTCAAAGTCAAAGTCAAGTATGCTTTATTGCCACAGAAAAATTCAAATAAATTTTATGGACAAAGCTAACTAAAATAAATAAACTAACCATACAAAACAAAACAAAACTTAATATATACAATAATATATACGATAAAAATAGAACAAGCAATTTTCAAATTGAAATTGGTCACGATTTAACAAAATAACTATATTACAGAACATCATAAGCAGCTGAACTAGATCCACAGGAACTACACAAAACATAGGGTAAAGAAACCCAGTGTTATCAAAATATTAAACATACATTATAACGAAGCGTGCTGTTTGAAAAAATAAGGAAGGTCATGTCGGTGAACTTGACTCAGGCAATATGCATATGCTGCAGAGTTGAAAATACCGAGTAAAAGTAAACAAAACATGACTACAATTGATAGCTTGGTATTTAATTTTGTGTAATTCCTGTATATCCGAAAAATCACTAATTCGTCAAAAAGGTAATCCTATACCTATTATAAAAAATATATATAATATAAAAAAATTTCACCGCCGCACATGAAGCCCAAGAAAATTAATGGAGGAAAAAATAAAATCTAATTCACGCAAAACTCATTCATAGAATAATAAGGTCTTTCTAGTAGGTAAGCTTTCGTTTTTTCACGAAATTTAGCAAATGTAGGGATGGATTTAAGATGTAGCGGGAGTGTATTTTATAACTTCTTGGAATTATAAGGAATAGAATTTTTTGTTAATTCAGAGGAGGGAAAAGGAAGGTAGATGTCCTGACTCGGATTTCTTGTTGAGTACTCATGTTGTGGTCTTTCGGGAAATATGGTTCGATATTTGCGTATTAAACAAGTTGTTTCTAAAATAAACAAAGCAGGAAGCGTAAGAATTTTATATTTTTTAAAGTAGTATTCGCAATGCGCTCGCCATTAAGACCAAATAAATAACGAATTGCTCTCTTTTGAAGTTTGAAAATGGTAAGAAATTGCTCGGTGTTACAGCTGCCCCAAAAGGGAAGGCCGTAGCGAAGATGAGATTCAAACAAAGAGAAGTAAGTGAGCCTGGCAGTAGACAGATTTAGCTCCTTCGAAACCGATCGAATTGCGAAGCAGGCAGAAGAAAGCTTTTTTGTTAAAGAATCAATATGTGCGGACCACTTAAGGTTGGCACTAATACTCAAACCTAGGAATTTAGCCGATTCAACGTATTTAATATTGCTGTTGTGAAGTAGCAAAGGTTGTTGTAAGGTTGTTTTATAAGATAAGGCTACCGTTTTATCAACGTTGAAACACAGCCAATTTGAGTCAGACCAAGTTTTGATTGTTACGAGATCGCTGGAGATATTAGAGTGTAGGGAGAAAGTATTAGAATCACTCCAAGTTATGCTTGTGTCGTCAGCAAAGAGAGAAATTTTACCATTGATTTTTAGGTATGTAATGTCATTAATATATATTAGAAAAAGGATAGGCCCAAGAACAAAGCCCTGTGGAACTCCACTGGTAATTAATCTGCAATCAGAATCAGAACCGTTCGCTCTAACAAACTGCTGTCTATTTTCAAGATAAGATTGAAACCAGTTCGAAGGAATACCACGGATTCCATAAAAATTTAGTTTTCATACACAGTCAAACGCTTTAGCGTAATCACAGAAGACTGTAGCAGTGGGGAGATTGTTGTTAAGGGATGAGTAAACATCGTGAAGCAACGAGAACATGGCGTCATTTGTACACTTGTTTGGTAAAAATCCGAACTGTTCCAGGGACAGTATGCCATGTCTAAGGAGAAATGGCATGAGGCGATTTTTTAATAACTTTTCAATGATTTTAGAGAGTACAGGCAACAGAGCAATTGGACGATAATTGCATAAGACATCCTTTTCACCTCCCTAATGAAGAGGAATAATTATCGCAGTTTTGAGGCATTCGGGAAAAACACCTTTCGTGAAGGACGCATTAATTAAGGAAGCTAGGACATCCAGAATTGGAAGTGGGAGGTTCAAAAAAATTTTAATTGACAGATTATCAGTCCTACAAGCTGATTTACTCTTTATGCTGCTCATTACCTGAAGAAGTTCAAGGCTGGGCACAGGGCTTAGGAAAAAAAAATCAGCGACTTTTTTAGAAGGAGGAAGAAACGAGAGAGGGCCGAGAGAAGGAGAAATACCAGAGGTAACATTTCTGCTCACGTTGATAAAATATTCGTTCAAATCATTTGGTTTTGGCATGCTCTGATTCGCGGAATTTGTTTTGCCTCTAAGATCGTTAATAATGGACCAAGCCTCCTTGGATATGTTTTTAGCAGTTGATAAACGATTTTGATAATATGGTTTCTTTGCTGTCTTGATAAGTTTTAGGTAGATCTTCCTATAATTCGAAATGAATTTAAGAACTTGAGTGGAGTTAGTGAATTTTTTTATGTATGAGAGGGAACGCATATTTTTTGCAGATATGCGTAAGCCTTCCGTAGTCCATGGTTTGTGACGTTTAGGTTTAATGGATTTAAGCGGGAAGTCTTTATTGAATGCATTTATAATTTTATTTAAGAAACCACTAAAGTCAGAATCAAGTTCACCTGATTCAAAATTCCAGTGGGTCTTTAGGCAAAGGTTACAGAAGGATGAAAAATTGGAGGCTGAGAAGATTCTACCTAGGTGGCGCGTTTTTTTTGAGGGCCTATAAGAAGTATTGAATTTGGAGATTACTGCCTTATGATCTGAGAGACCCGCGCTAGTTACCGTCGATTGGACATCAGTTGAATGAAAGTCGGACGCTACATAGTCAATGATAGAAGAGGAATTGTTGGAAATCCGAGTTGGAGAGGTTACATGCATTGAAAGACCAAAAGAGTCAAAAATAGAAATTAATGCTTTTTGGGCAGCATAAGCGGTAGCGTAGTCAATATTTAAATCACCGCACAAAATTTTCTTGCCTTTCACCGGCAGACCATCTAACAAGCTTAGCAGGTTATCAAAGAACAATTGCACATCGGAATTTGGCGCTCTATATATACAAATTACGTGTAAATCAAGTTTCTTATTGTATAGAATGGAAAATTCAAAGTAGTTATCCGATTGGAGATGATCAAATTTAGTTACAGGTAAAAAGCCCTCGCTCAAGGAAGGAATCAGTGTTCCCCAATGAGCCGAGTTTTTCCGATTATATCTGGCTATTGTGGAGTACTTTTCAACATAAAGCGGTTCATTCTCACTCAGCCAGTGCTCTGTAATTGCAACTAGTTGGGGGAACCCTGATTCCTCCAAAAACAAAAACAATTCATCAGTCTTATTTCGTAATGAGGCAACATTAATAAGACCCATACTAAGCCTGGCGTCAGGATTAGTGGAATCTAGTCGCTCAGGACACGTCAAGCTGCTTAAAAATTTTTCTTCGGGGAGCCGCTGGAGAAGTATTTTGCTGTTGATTTTCGTTGCATAATACTAAGTGACATTCGTCTGTACGTTCACAGTAATTTGCAAGTGGTCCCATTTGCCATAATTATTGTTATAGAGGCGCCAAGTGTTTTGCATAGCCATATCTAGTAAAAGAGTAAATAATGGGAAGTACAATTTCTTTCCTCTTATTGCCACACTATACTCATTAAGATTTTGGTTACCCCTTTATATACCTCCCATTTCCTTTGTAGAATTTTATAAGGTGTGGTTGTTCTACATGAATATATTTTCTTCGGATTTGGGGAATTTTTACTTTATTTACCGGAACCTGATAAGCATTAGCAGCTACATTTACTCTATTGCTGTAGTTCCAATTGCATATAACAATTTCATTACTGTCAGTAATGTTATGGCATGCTTTCTTTTTCATTGCTGCTGCATCGGACAAAGATGATTCCAGTAGCTTCTATATTTTTTAGTTTGAAACCTTCGAGTAGAAAAAGAATAATAATTGTCAGAATATTATGGAATAACCTATAAGACATTTTGTGTAGTAGATCTGCATACTGTAACACAACGCAAGGACCAAGCCCCAAATGGTTGGCTTTCCTCGTACACATTACGAAGAATTTTAATACTGATTAAAATTAATTATGTAAGCCCACCGCAATGAGTCAACCCAAAATTTATTGCTTGACCGAATATGCTTTCTCCTTATTAACTGTTTTCCGCTATGATGACCAAATAAGATATAATTGACTTGTCAATGCTATGAGACTCTTCTATGGGGCGTGCTCAAAATTTGCATTTTAAAGCTCTTTATTGAAAAATACGTCCTAAAGGTTTATATAGAATGAGATTAAAAATGTAAGAAAATGGTTCTGTAGCATAAAGATTGGAGGGGTTGTCTAATTAGACTCATTTAAGAGCTTGAATTTAGATCCATTTAACAGCTTGAACTTGCATCTCATAATAATTAAAAAGGGAATATTCGGTCACATGCTTTTCTAGATTAAGTAAGACGCTGAAAACTGTTAGAAGAATATTAGGTTAATTTAAATACTAAGCATTATTCCTAGTAGGGAATGACCTACAACGAAATGAAACACGTTGAAAATTAGCGTTTTACAGCAGTAAAGCTCGCACATATGTCGAGATGGACACAAATATTTGCATCGGAGCGTGAAGCTTACGCGCCACGGACTTTATTTAATAAAGCCGGATAAAACTGAGTGAGAGATTCGGAAGAATGACCTTCCTGGCCCTTTTTACCAGAGTTTTTTAATTAGTAGACATGGACTTGCGTTATAATTAAATACACGACTTTATGGTGTTAGGTATAGCATTTGTAATTAATATAGGTGCAATCTCAGTGCATTTTATTTCCAACTTATTTGCCTGTAATTGTGAATAATATTATAAATAAATTTTAGATAAATTATTATTATATTGAACTCACGTTATAGTATATATTAGTGAAATTTTGGTGAACTCTAAAATTTAGTTATCCATAACATTCACAGATAGACATTCAAACTGCTACAAAGACAATCTATGCCAAAAATAAGCGTACAAGTGCCATATTAAATTGATAAAACAGACGATAGAAGATAATACAAATATGTAGGTTTGCAGATCTAAATTAGTATCATTCTAGCTGGAAATACGCTCAGGTGCAACCAATCTCGAAGAAAGGTAAAATACGATTCCAAATAACTACTTCCAATTGCCTTAGTTCCCATCATGTCCAAAGTTATGGAGAAACTGATCAACGAATAGCTATTAAAATGTCTCGAATCATCAGGCATCATAAGCGATCGCCGCGCCAGTATGGGTAAGCACAGATCAACGGGAGATCTCCTGACTTACGTGACCTACCTGGGAACCAAAGCCATCAAGAGCTACGACAAATCTCGTGCAGTCCACATATCCAAAGCATTTGATAGGGTGAGGCATGTTAAGTGAATTGACAGCATACAGACTACCATCAGCACTGCTTCTATGGCTTTCCAATTTCTTAAGGGATCGAAGTTGATATTGATGGACTTCTCTCGAAGGAATTTAAAATCAGTGCCGGAGTTCGTCAAGTGTGTATATTATCTCCCACACTGTTCCTGCTCTATACCAACGATCTCTAAGAGAGGACAAACAGTTCTATTTGCAAACTCAAACTCAAAAAATGCTTTATTGTCAATATAAACATAAAAGTTGTAGACAGAGCTAAACATTATACAAATTATAAAACTAGACAGTTACAGTAAAACTAGGATTATATGCAAATTCGGTTAAATTATCGTAAGCTTCGCCAGCGAGAAATTTTTTCGTCTTTATACGTAAGTTTTTTTCAGTCTTTAATCTTCTTATTTCTAGTGGAAGATTATTAAATAATTTTTTACCTCCATATGCAAAAGAGCAACGGATATGTTCAGAGTGAGGAATGGGTTGCCTCAGCAGGTAATTTTGCGAGTATTATATTGGTTACCAATTACTAGTTCATGTTTGTATTTTCTAAAAACCAAACAAACTGTTTTCAGAATAAAAAGACAACACAGCGTTAAAAAATGATGGCTTAGAAAGAGAGGGCGTCATGAGTCACGAGGCTTGCCTCCACATAGACATCTAATGGCCCTTTTCTGCAGTACAAATAACGAATTTAAAAGGTAATCCGAGCACGAACCCCAAAAGCAAATTCCAGGTGCGACTCGATAATCGCAAAGTATGCACATCTGGCAATGGAGAAATTCAGATTGATAGCAATAACTAGGAGAGCATAACAGGCAGATGAAACTTTCTTGCCCACTTTTGCAATATTGACTTCAAATTTAAGGGATTTGTCTATTGAAACAACCAAAAACTTACTGGCATGGTGACAAGTTCATTATATCTAATATATATCGCTGATCTCACACTTAAAATTAAAGATATTGGTTTTAGAAACATCATATATCAAAAGATTTGCGTCACACCAGTCTTTTATTCTCAACAAATCCGTCTTTATATATGCCTCCATTAGAGTCACATCTGAGTCATGCGAGAGGATGGTGATATCATCTGCAAATAGTGTAAATCTGCCGGTTATCTGCAGTTGTGGGAGATCGTTCACGTAAATAAAGAAAAGCAGAGAACCAAGTACCAAACACTGTGGCACACCCATATTTAAATTAAGCTCCTCAGAGGTACCACCATTAAATTCAACAGCCTGAACGCGATCCGAAATATAAGAACGGAACCACTCAAGGGCAGTTCCCCTAAAACCATAGAGCCCCAGTTTCATCAGCAGCACCCAGTGACTCACGCAGTCAAAAGCCTTTGACAAGTCATAGAACACTGCTGCTGCAACTCCACCAGCGTTGAGATTGTTGTAAAGATGTTCTATAAAGCTAAAGATGGCATCCTCCGTGAGCTTTCACCAGTTTGGCTTTCGTGAGTCTATACGAAAGCCAAACTGGTGAAAGCTCAATAGGCCAAGCCCATTCAAAAACGAAACCCTCCTCACCTTAACGAGCCGTACCACAATCTTGGCCAAGGTAGGCAGTATTACTATGGGTCTAAAATTAGAAGGACGGTTGTGTTCACCCCCCTTGTAGAGAGGAATAATCAAGGCTCTCTTCAAGCAACCCGGGAAAACTCTAGAAACAACGGAAGAGTTGATTGCCTCCGCCATAGCCTGCAAACCAACAAGAGGTAAAGCCAAGAAAATCCTCAGTGAGAGTCCATCCCATCCCAACCTGACGAATTCCTATTATTTATATTAATGAATATGCGTTTAAGCTCTGCTACATTAGTTGGGGCAAAGAAGAAAGAGTAACCCACCACCACATTTTTTAGGTAGCTCCTTGGATCTATTTTCTGTATGGTATTGGCTGAAAGTTTATTAGCAATATTACAGTAGAAGGAACTGAGGATATTGGAATCTAAGGTGCTTGGAGTAACCAAGACATTATTTTATATCATCTGCAAACAGTGTAAATCTGCCGGTTATCTGCAGTTGTGGGAGATCGTTCACGTAAATAAGGAAAATTAGAGGACCAAGTACCAAACACTGTGGCACACCCATATTTAAACTAGGTTCCTCAGTACCAAGTACAACCATTAAATTCAACAGCCTGAACGCGATTCGAACGATAAGAACGGAACCACTCAAGGGCAGCTCCCCTAAAACCATAGCGCCCCTGTTTCATCAGCAGCACCCAGTGACTCACGCAGTCAAAAGCATTTGTCAAGTCATAGAACACTGCTGCTGCAACTCCACCAGCATTGAGACTGTTGTTAAGATGTTCTAGAAAGCTAAAGATGGCATCCTCCGTGCCCGTAGACTCACGAAAGCCAAACTGGTGAAAGCTCAATAGGCCAAGCCCATTCAAAAACGAAACCCTCCTCACCTTAACCAGCCGTTCCACAATCTTGGCCAAGGTAAGCAGTAATGCTATTGGTTTAAAATTAGAAGGACGGTTGTGTTCACCCCCTTGTAGAGAGGAATAACCAAGGCTCTCTTCAAGCAATCCGGGAAGACTCCAGAAACAAAGGAATAGTTGATTGCCTCTGCCATAGCCTGTAAAGCAACAAGAGGTAAAGCCAAGAAAATCCTCAGTGCGAGTCCATCCCAACCTGACGAATTCCTATTCTTCATATTAATGAATAAGCGTTTAAGCTCTTCTACATTAGTTGCAGTAAAGAAGAAAGAGTCAGCCACCACCACATTGTTTAGGTGGCTCCTAGGATCTATTTTCTGTGTGGTATTGGCTGAAAGGTTACTAGCAATATTACAGTAGAAGGAATTGATGACATTGGAATCTAAAATGCTTGGAGTAACCAAGTCATTATTTTACCCCTCAGGTCATTTAAAATTTTCCAATAATGTCTTGCTCTATTGGAGGAATTATTTATCCTATTTTGAAAGTAGGTCCACTTTGCCAATTTGATCGAGTTTCTATAGATCCTGCGGTATCTATTATAACAATTTAAAAAGGTGACATTATTAATAGAATATTTTCTTATGTAGTAAAGGAGCGCATATTCCTTCCAGATACTTGTAGACCCTTAGTATACCAAGGTTTTTGTTTCGTTTTTTATGTTGACAATTATTGGAAAATCAATGTCAAAACTATTTATTACCATCGGATTAAAGCAATGCCAATGCAGTGGGTTTACAGTAGCCAAAACATCACTACACTCTGATTCATTGCAAAGCAAAGATAATTTGTGGAAATTTGCCCTAGTATAAAGCCTACCGCGTCTAAACTTACTCTAAGCAACTCTACTATTGCCTCATGGTCAGAAAAACGGGCATTCATAGTTTTACAGTGATTATAGTCTTGGTTAGAATTCATACAAAACTAGTCTATAGTTGAGGAAGAGAATGCCGAAAACTGGGTTGGCTGATCTACGTGCATCTTAATGGGTTAAAAAGCTTTTGATTAAATTCACTAACCTTTTCTAAAAAAATTACATTCAGATCGTTAGTCAAAACCATCATGGAATTAACCGAAATTTCGCTTAATAGGATTTCCAAATTTTCCACAAACAAATCCAAATTGCCAGATGGAGATCTATATAACCCTAGAATGTAAAAATTTAGCTTACTGCTAAATACAATGGAGAACTCGCACACCAATCAATAAATGATTAAATCTGTAAACAGTGAACTTAGCTAAAAATGACTCCATCATAATAAGTGTACCAACATGTGCAAATCGTCTGCGTGAAAATTTGGAAATCAACACAAAACCAGGGATAAAAATAGGCTCGTCAGACCTCAACCAGTGTTCAGCAAGATTCAACCTGCTACGAAAGTTTACCGACTCTAAAAGAGTTCTAATTCGCTTACTTTTGAACGCACAGACTGAATATTAAGAAGAGCTAGGACAAAGTGATTATGGAGGGAGATACTATTAAAAAAGAAGATCCAAACGCAGGGGTGTGCCCACATCTGTATGGTTGAGGCGTAACCGAAGACCCACTTTCAATCGCGAGTGTATCGCTAATTATCTTACTATTACTGATACATAAAGACGCTAATGCTAATTTAGATGATAAAAGTAGTTCTATCATATATAGACAAATGTCTAGACACAGATTTTTTTTTGAGGGTATCTGAAATTTTGTCAGCCATCAGTAATTATTTTTACAGAGATGTTACGGTTATAGATGAATGAATTTACAAAATGAATCCATATTGTAATCCCTGTTTCTTGAGCATTTATCAAAATCACATCTAATGCAAACAATTACATTTGCCACCCTGCCCATGGATAGCAAGGATTTCATTTGGGAAACAGAAGGCAATGTGCAGGAAAACTCGAGACAAACAACAACAACAGAATTTTTTGTATAGTCAATAATTTGAGGAAATGCAAAATCACATGAAGTTTGTGCTGTAACATTACTAAGCACATTACCTGAAGTCTTATAAGAAGAGTTCAGCATAGCTGAGAGAAGAGAAGAGAAACCCCCAACTCTGTATCACCATAAATCAGCACATTTGATTCCACTGTTGGGTTTAAATGCGCTTTTGCGTCAATCTTTTGAGTTACTGCTAACTACACTTTTTTGGCAGACCTATACCTCTCTGCTTCAAGTGTTTTAATTGATGTCAACATCTGCTTATTAGTACTAAATAAATTGTCAATCTCTGTCTGCAAAATCTCAGTCTTATTTTTGTGAAAGTTTTTTCTTTTTCGAGCATCTCAATTGTATTAATTAAATTTTCGTTTAGATCACTTAGCTCTTTAATCTTCTGGCTCAGTTTCTCTCTTACCTTGTTATATGAATCCTCCTGTAACTGTACTTATTTATCATTTGTTTTTGAATCCTGAATTACATTCTTTATCGCATCATTTTGCTCAATTAAATTTGCAATATGCAAAGAAAACTTAGTTTCCGCCTGTGAAACATGGTCCTGAAATACCTGACTATTTCTTCGCAAACCACAGTTTGCGATCGACCATCGTCGAGGAAGGTCATAAAATTCGTTGGCGCGTAAAAAGTAGTGTTCTTTTGTATTTATTTATTTAATAAATTCTTCACAACTATATCCTTAAAACGGGAAAAAAATGAGTGAATCTGAGGAGACTGACGACGATTTAAATCGGATGATTGCTGATTATAAAAAGCGGAAAAGGGACAACAAACAATACTCACGGGAACAAATTCGAAACATAATAGGCAATGTTTCACCATCTCAAGTCCAAAAAAAAAA
>MU182463.1:167714-185217 GCA_016904865.1 Pissodes strobi | reverse complement strand
GTTAGACCTCGCCAAGGCAATATGCTTGTTGATGCAATAAACAGGGTGTCTGAAAATTAGAGGCCAATGCTTTCATTGCATATTTTTTCATGTTTTACACTGAGACCGAGGGAAATTTCACTCAAATATACTATGTTCCAACTTTATTTTATCCTGAGTAGGCCATAACTGATACTTGTTTATATTGTTGGGTACTGTTGTCAACAATCCAGTCATAGCCTACTCAGGATAAAATAAACTTGGAACACGGAATATTAATATGTTATGCATACGGTCCTAAGCAATAACTTTTTTATTATTTTTTTAAAGGTACCTATTTATTTATACAATATTGCATATTTTTTTTTAAACTGAAATCAAATTAGAATTAGACAGCACAACGGATGCAAGTTAGGTTTCAAAATAGACCGAACTACATTATATGTAATGATAATAAAGGCGAAATAATCTGGGCGACAGCAAGAACTACTTTTCTTATGGCAAACAAGATTCGATGTAATATTGATTTTATTAATGAAGCAATAAAAAAAGTCATTTCAGATGCTAAAAGTAGTAATAAATTCGACAAAGTAATTTGGCACAAGCTATGCGCTATATTAGTTATACAAATACAAGTAAAAAAAACATATTGAAGCGAACAGAAAAAGTAACGCAAGACTTAAATAATTTAAATTATCTGGAATAGAACCTCCTGCGCCTGCAGGAAAATCTTTAAGAACATGTTCCTTCGACATAAACAAATGTGTATTCTGTCAAAAACGTTTGGGAGGAAAAAGACTGTCACTCAATACAAAATAAAAACTATAACAGCCATCATCCTCAAAGATGTTTCAAAGAAAAGGGTCAATCGATTTAATAGCCGCAGTTTTATTTACCTATAATTATTATTAAAACATATTTTTTGTTTGTTTTCACAATTTATTGTTTTCTGTAAAGCAATATCATTACTGTTATTTTTTATTTTACTCAAAAACAATCAAGAAGTAAAATACCCCCGAATAATGTTTTTTATTCGCTTTCGAAGTGGATAAATTAATAATCCCTGCCCAAAATAATGTACGAGAGTGAAACAGATTCCATTCATATCAACAGTGAGAGAGATGCATTGCTAGTCGAGAAACTCGACGGCAAGTGCTTGCTCTCCCGTAAAACCATGACATCTCTAATTGTTTATTGATATATCTTTGTTAATAACTTAAAAGCAAAAAATATGGGGATTGCGCTGTTACCTTGTCAATACACAAGCCAAACTTTTATAAAGAATATTTTTTTTTTCATTTAGGCCTTTTTTCGGTAAATGAACGGTATATTTAAATAAATAAAAGTAAAAAATAAATTTTTAAAAACAAGCTTTTATTTAAATACACTAAAAAGAAGAAAATACATTTTGAAGTAAATCAAACCCATTATTTTGTTACATTAAACATTTTTATGATATAAAAGCTTGTCGCGAGGTTTTCCTGTTTAAATTTCTCGCGACAAGCTTTTATATCATAAAAATGTTTAATGTAACAGAATAATGGGTTTGATTAACTTCAAAATTTATTTTCTTCTTTTTAGTGCATTTAAATAAAAGCTTGTTTTTAAAAATATATTTTTTACTTTTATTTATTTTTTACTTTTTAGTAGGTATTATGGTATAGCAAAATCACAAATTTAGTAAATATTATATTTTTATTTATAAAACTTAGATTCGTAGTATATAATAAAAGCCATTTTGAATCAGCCATTTTGAATTTTCAATATCTGATAAGAAAAATATATATTCCATGTCCCTAAAAACCCCCTAATACCAATTTTAAACCAAATCGGACATTCTTTAAGTAGTGCCTTCACCACTAAACTTTAAAGGGAGGTGGGAAGTGTAAGCAACACCACTGTCTTCATAAGAATAAACAACGGCAACACCATAGTTTTATATTTTCATTTGAACTACAAACGCATCCCAAATTTGAAGCCAATTGGATATGTAGAAGTCAGCTGAAATTGACTTGCAACATTTAACCCAAAATCGGCCATGTTGAATCCGCCATTTTAAATTTTCAAAATCTGATAAAAAATTCAAATTCCTTGTCCCCAAAAACCCCCATATACCAATTTTAAACGAAATCGGACATACTTTAAGTAGTGCCCCCCTACTCTACCCTTGAAAGGGAGGGGGAGTGTAAGCAAGACCATAGTTTTATATTTTCATTTGAACTACAAACGCATACGAAATTTGAAGCCAATTGGATATGTAGAAGTCAGCTAAAATTGACTTGCAACATTTAACCCAATATCGGCCATGTTGAATCCGCCATTTTGAATTTTAAAAATCTGATAGAAAATTCATATTCCTTGTCCCCAAAAAAACCCATTCCCCATATACCAATTTCAAACGAAATCGGACATACTTAAAGTAGGGCCCCCTCCCTACCCCCGAAAGGGAGGGGAGGCGTAAACTTAACAACATTATAATATTGTATTGTCATCGGAACTATAAACGTGTACCAAATTTCAAGTCAATCGGACATTTAGAAGTAGTTCTAATTCAGCTTGCAAGATTTGATTACAGACAGATCCACAGGTGAAAGTAAATAAAAGCTTGTGAAAAGACTACTTTTGAAGCAAATTTTGGCACCGTTGAAACCGAGATATTTACGTTTAAATTTTTTTTCGGCGATATGCAATATGCAAATTATTTTTTAAAAATAATTATAAAAAAATACTTCCTACAAAGACCTTATTGTGCATTGGACCACAAAATAAGTATTTTTATCTCTATACGGTAGTGCCAATATATCGATTTTTGATGATAGTGTCCTTTTGCGCAGTCTAAATTTGTATTACATCCGGAATATAAGGGTATCATGTACTTTAATCCCTGAAAAATTCAGCTTGTGACACCGAAGTGGGAGGCAAAGTCAAAATTAGTTTCAATCTATCTACACCATACTAAGTGAAACTTCTGCCTGTAAAGAACGTTGCATTGAAGCACGCTCACGGCTCAAGCGATCCCCACTACCATTGTCTTTATAAGAAATAGTCGTTCAACGGGGCCTGTGGAGAGGTGCTGCCCCAGTGGCTGGCACCAAAAACAGTATTACTGAATGAAAACACATGCAATGTTTACGCTACATACGAAAAGGAAGGGGTAGAAAGGGGAATACAAAATTATATTCGCGGAGCCGTAGATTTCCAAGAAATGAACTTCAGCCAAGGCTAAGTGGCAAGAACCGGTTTTATCAGTTTAATTTTTATATGGAATGAAATTTCCAATGCGTGCTTCCCCAATCTTGACTTTTCAATTGAATTTATTTTATTGTTTGGTAAAATGGTTTTTAGCATTTATTACACATTGATTTTTGTGATCAATTTCTTTACTAGTTTCTATTATTCATATAATTGAAATAATGCAGTAATAGAAGAAAATAGATTTGCATATGCCATTAAAAAATGGGAAAATAATAAACAATAATAAAATCCTATTTGCTAAATGTAAAACGTTTTGAATTGATATAAGTAAAATTTTACAATATAAACTGGATATTTTTAACGCATTCAAAATTAGGAACACTAAAAACATATTTTTAAGCTATAAAAAAAAATTATATTTATAAAAATTGATTATTCGCTTCCTATTAGTCAAAAAGGAAGGTATTATAATTTTTAAACTTACAATGTTTATAGAGAAATACAGATAAAAATTAAGTTTAGTACCAGTAGGTAGGTATAGTTATTTTATCTATTTTTTCTTTTTATGCTTTAATGCACCAGAAATATGTATATATCAAATTATTGATTGAAAAGTCCCGTTATTTGGAGATTAATAATAAAATTAAGTATTTTTATTTTATTAAATTTCATTATTTTTGCAAAAGAGGGGGAGATAAGAAATAAGGTGTTTAAAAACTGAAATCAAAACTCTTACCACTTTAGATACGTCTTTATTTAATATGAGTTCGGCATAATACTAATTTATGTATCCGTACATATATTATCGCTCCAGGTCCACAGCCAATGTTCAAAACTTTCAATCGCTTATAGCCATTATTATCATTGATATATCTTTGTTAATAACTTAAAAGCAAAAAATATGGGGATTAAAATAATATAAATGTTCTCTTCAAAATGTATACTGTAGGTTATTCGCTATAATCAAGTAAATAATTTTTGAAAAAATTCGGATTTAGGATAGTGAAACAAACAACATCCGAGTAAAACTATATTTGCTCGAAAATAAAACAATTCAATTAATAAAACACATCAACCTATATAACCTTTAAAACTAAAGAGCAATTATATAAGATAAAAATAAGCATCGAGAGTAGTGTGCTGTTTCGGGCAACTTCTGGTTTGATCCACCCCTTATTTTCAACTGATCATTTTATGTTCACTTTTATTATTTCCATTTGAAATGATTCATTTATTTTATCTTAGATGCCAATTTTTTTCATATCAAAGTTTTGTGTTATTGCCTATCAAATTTATATATTTATTTTATTTATTTATATATCAACGGCAGAGCCAATTTTACAAAAATATTACAATAATAAAAGAATAAAATATATAAAAGAATATCTCAACAAGATGGCCATAACTACAGTACTAAAGAAATCAATATAACATCAAATATAAATACAATATATTTGTAAGTAGAAGTCCATTTTTGAAGTGGAGTTGCTATTATAGCGGGTTAGAAGAAGGGGGAAGACTTTTCTCCACAAACGAAAATGCCAATCTTTAGTTTAAGAGTTATGCATTTCGATGAGTTCACTCATCATCATCAGACTCACACACTACTTAGCCATAATGTTATATGTTTACATAGCAAACAATGACAAAGGAAATAAACATATAACATTATGGCTAAGTAGTGTGTGAGTCTGATGATGATGAGTGAACTCATCGAAATGCATAACTCTTAAACTAAAGATTTGCATTTTCATTTGTGGAGAAAAGTCTTCCCCCTTCTTCTAACCCGCTATAATAGCAACGCCACTTCAAAAATGGACTTCTACTTACAAATTCTTTAGTTCTATTGTCTATTGTGAAGACCAAATCAAACCAAATGACCACTTTAATTATCAGTAAATCAATTTATGTTCACATCAGGATTTAGAGCGCACTTCACTGAAGATTCTTTCCAAAAATGAGAATTTTCTGCTAGGAATTTGTCAAGATTATCAGGATATTTACGACGACGATATTTACGTACGTGCGTTTAACACAGTTTTTCAGAGGACATTACTATTATATCCCCATTCATGTCGCGGACTCCAATAACCGCGGCTCGTTCCCAATACGAGCGAGAAAATCAGATTGCTGCCACAAGTGAGAATATGAACACCATCGTGGAATGGGTTGAGTAAAACAATGTCCAGTTTAACGCAGGCAAGACTCAAGCAGGTCTCTTCTCAAAAAAAGCAAACACCGCAGGACCTGGCTTACCAATGACAGGACAAACACTGACCATGGCCTCATGATAAGCTGGCTGGACATCAACGTAGAAAACAGCATGTCTTGGCTCAATCAGGTCACCAAAATCGCCAAGGCACCTATGGATGACCCTGAGTTGACTAATCGCCTTGATAACCTTGAACATCGAAGAAAAGTGGTGGAGCTCTGCCTTTACTGTCGATACTGCTTTGGAAGGTGTTGGTATGAGCTGGCACCTATAATTCCGCCCAGAGTGGTGCCAAAGACTAACGCCCATCAGACACAGGCTGCACAGCAACATACGATTCAGTTGCGAACACCTAGGACGTCGCTGTTGCGGGACTGAACTTCCGAGTAACATCTTATCCGAAAATTACAACCTACAGCGCTTCAAGTCCAATGTCCACTGTCTTCTTCGTACACGCACCGCTCGTTGAATGGTATAGGATTTTCCTTTTGTGTGTGTGCCGAACATAAAAAAGGAACGGATAGAATCACTAAAATACGAAATTGTATGAAGTGAAAACGAATTCTTAAAAGTTGTGGACAACCTCTATGGTTTATATTCAGTATGTTGCAATCCAAATATTAAAAAACTTTTTTAAAGTTTGCGGCGAGATGATAGCGGAAATAAGAGCATTCCTTAAGATAGAGGAAATGTTCTTGATAAGACATGTTAACATGGGAAATGCTTAAAATAAGAGACGAAATAATAGGAGAACAATCTCAAAGGAAAAATACCTGGCAGTTGATTCAATGCGGGAGTCGTAGTTAAAAAAGGCAACATAGAAGGCTACAAGCAGCATTAGCTTGTTGTCTCAGTTGCATAAACTATTTAACAGAATAACCATAAAGTCTGATGCGTACCAATCAGCTGTATAGTACATTGGACCACTTACTTATATGTAATGAGAAATAACATCCATTTTCGATACTCCTCGAACTTATCCGGTTCTCCTATATACGACTCACGTTATTCAAAACATTACGTATTGTTAGATAAGCTACGAGAGAAAAATTATTTATGTCTGTGAAAGCAGAGCAACTAATATTTAAATGATTTGTACATGCTCTGCTTGTCTCTCTTATATGACACAAAGAAACATTTTCGTTGTATCCAGTCCTTGAAAATCCTTTTAAACTAAGGTCATTTTAAAAATATACAGACACATCTAAAGCGCCCTGGAAAAGAAAAACCAATTCTTCTATTCACTTGGAAAAATAAGATCGGGGAAAGGCACAAAGGGACGACACATGCTAGTGGGCTCTAGGGAAAAAGAGCCGTTTTTTTTTACTGAAACTGTTCTTTTATTGGTGTTACAAATGGAAAAAGCACTTCTTTCATTTATGGTGTAGTTCATATGATAAAATATTTGTCTTGATCTCGAATAAAAAGTTAAACAAATAAAGTGGCGCGTTAGCTGAATTATTGTGTTTATCACTCAGACTAAAGAGAAACAGAAAAGTTCTGAAATATTTTTGTTTGTTGCGATATTATAAAAATATATATGGTAAATACGCAATGGTGGATTTGCTTGATGAAGGGGAGAAATCCAATATTTACATAATAATATGTGAGTGCCTTTTGCTGAAATTGACCGTTTCAGGATAAATCTAGCCCCTTAAAATTTGGCTTATTTATGTTAGATGAAGTTCATGTTTCATCAGGTTTTCATTTTAACGACCTAAATTACTGCTAAATATAAAATATATCTAGTAAGGGGAGAAAAACTTATTAAAGGTTGGAACTATTATGATTTATGGAAAATATAACGATTGTGCACTTAAATCATCATTTTAGCACTAGTTGAAAAAATTGTTAAACTGGCAAGTCAAAATCAACAAAGCTTTGTATAGTACCTAAGTATTCTTCTTAGCGCAAATCGTCCATCAACAAAACGACGTTTGGTGTCCGGGCCCCCTTCATCAACTTAATTTTTTTAAATACGGACCTGGATTTTTGTTACATTTTTTAGAAGCCTTTAGTCTCTTAAAACCAACGATGTATCACACTTATCAATAAATCAACAAATCTAGATTTTTTCCATAAAAGGTAATGTGTTAAGGAGGTGAGGAGGGAAGTTTAGATGATCCATCCAACTTCAGGCCAATCTTTCTCCTATACACTTTATCAAAAGTCATTGAAAGGCTGGTAAAGACACGTATGCTTTCCTTTATTTATTCAATCCGGATTCTAAGCAAACATCAATTTGGTTTTCGGGACAAAGTCAGTACCAATGATGCTGTGTATTGTCACGATTTGTATTTTTTATCGGTGACGACACGCCTTCTTTAGCGTGTAGGAGAGTAACTCAGATTTAGGAACGCACTACGTCAAGTTGAGAAGAGATAATAAAGGAGACACATCGATAAAAACAATAACAAGTTTATTTACAGACAAACTTAACAACGATTAGACTGTATACTAATAAAGGCGTGTTTAAGATTATAGATGAATTAAGAGTTTACACTATACCCAATTAATATGAAATGCATGTCTTCTCGAGGGAGGCTTAGTTCAAAGTTTGTCTAGCAAGCGACGCCACTATTTTATTAATAAAGTTTATGTGAGCGTGTTTGTTTTATTTAGGTATTGGTTCTAATATTTATAAGGTAAGTCTTTTTAGGTTATCACAAATTGCTAAGGCACTTTCACTACTTTTTGAAACTCCCCAAAAACTACCCCTTTACTAGAAGTTCTGATACTATTCACGTTCACCCAGGTTAGGTAAGGACCTGACAACCTTATACCTGTGCATAAGTGTTCTCAGTTATGGGGGTTGTGGGATAGAACAACTAGAAGTGGACGTACCTGTGTACTGCCCAGCGACTAAATTGAGCGGTTTGAGAGACCCGAAAGTCTGATTAACTCGGCGTTTGCCTGCGTATTTATATGTTACAAAATGCTGATGGCTGCATCATCAAGGATTAAAGTCGCTCCCGTCGACCGCTCAAGTTGTTTATAATTAACAGTGAAAGTTTATATAACATTTTTCAAGTTCAAGTTCAAACTTGCGACAGAGTGATATTTAATTAATGATTTTAATTAGTTCACAGTATCATCTACTGCAGTAATTATACACTCAAATGAATCAGGGTGGAGCTTCTGCTCTTGTCTTTTGTGACCTGTCAAAGGCTTTTGACTGCGTCAGTCCAGATATCCTACTTCAGAAGCTCGAACGTTATGGCTTTAGAGGTCAGATTTTATCCTGGCTTTCCTCTTTATTTACGGGTCGTCGCCAGCGTGTCATTATAGGGCATGCCCTGACTATCAATTCATTGGATGGGGTGTTCCTCAGGGCTCAGTTTTGGATCCTATCTTGTTTCTGCTTTACATCAATGATCCTGCAGGGCTTCGGATTAGTGGTCAATTCACCATCTTTGCGGATGATATATCCATTTTGTGGCATGGGCAGGATCCTATATTTCTTCATAGAACCATATTGCAGGATCTTGAGAGAGTGAAATTATGGTGCGATTCCAAAGTCAAAACTTACATCCTTCAAGGGCAATTTAATGAATGTATTAGTGCATCTGAAAGCAAATTCCTTGGCATTATCACAGATAATAATCTCAGGTTCGATACTCATATCAACACCCTAGCCAATAAAATATCTTCTACCTGCTTTGCCTTCAGGGTGGCTGTTCAGGAGCTTGGGTCAGATATTGGCAGGATGGTATATCTGCTTTCTTTGAATCGTTATGGAATACCTTTCTGGGGAAATGAAAGCAGTTATCTATTACAAATGTTGCTAATTATTCAATAAAGAGCTATAGTCAAAAGCAATCTTATCGTGCGGGACCAAAGGTCACAATTTTCAGTAAAAACTTCATTCGTGGCAGATTTTGCGTGTAAAATCTGTCAAAGGAATGACATTTAATGAAAAATGTGACCTTTGGACCCGCACGATAAGATCGCTTTTGACTATATCCGGTATAGTTGTAAGGCTAGTTTCATGTCGCCGTCTATTTCTTCGTGAGAAAATAATGACTCTTCTTTGCCTATATATTCATGAGACTGCTTGCCTTATCTTTAAAAATCAAGATAGATTTTTGGTGAATAATCCTAGCTACCCAAGCAGTAATCCAAATTATACTTATGCCCGGTTTCTGAAGTAACAGATATCTAGTGTATAAAGTTATGAAGCCAATAATTACTATGGTTACAATTGTATTAACAATAGTTGTCATAGGAAAAATATGAAGAATAAAGTTATCCATACTTTCAGAAACTGGGCATTAGACATCCCCAACCATCTTCCAGCTTGCCAAGGAAGTCTATATTTTACGAGGGTATTCATATATTTAATCACCTTCCTCAAAGCGCAGAAGGATCTACATGCCTTTCTGAATTTAAAAGAAGGGTAAAGAAGGTTCTCATTGAAAATGCTTACTACTCCCTAAATGAGTACTTTGCAGACTTTTTCTAGGTGGCATGGGAACATAGTGGGATGATTTTGTGTTGTAAATGTTTTTTTTTATCTTATATTTTTTGTATATTTATCAATTTTAACTTATGCTGACTTTCACATCTATTTTTATTCTTTTTTCTTCCTTTATATAATATGTGTAAATTTGATTTAGTGTTTATTTAAGTCCTATATTACGTGTAAGTTTTATATTTGCATTAAGTGTTCTTTTTCTCTCTAACTATGTTAAGTATTAGACTTAGGGCCGCTTTGTTAATGACATATGTAATGTTTAAACAATAAAGCATATTTGATTGATTGACTAAAGAGAATATTTTTTACCGCTACTGGACAAGTGTGACACATTGTTGGTTTTGGGGGCCCAAAGGCTTCTAAAAAATTAAGTAAACCATCCAGGTCCGAATTTAAAAAAATTAAGTTGATGATGGAGGCCGGGACACGAAACGTCAGATTTAAAATTTGATACTGCCATCTTGTAAAGGAGAAAAAGTGGCAATAATAATGTTAAATTATGATACGTTATCTCTTCAAATAAAGTCAGGAAAAAATAAAAAAAAAATTTACTGATTTTCGGTTTATTACAAATATCTCCGGAAGTAGTAGGAATTTGCTAAATTTCTCAACGGCATATCAAAGACCCTTAATTTGCGCAACTTTCCCCCTATTTAACAGGCTTCGCATCTCTTATGGTTTCCGAGATCCTAATGGTGAGAAGCGAATTTGTTTCAACCTGTATAAAATTGATTTTCCATAAAACCTCATTTTTTTTCTAAACATTTAATGTTTTGTACATTTTTCGCTATTTCTCATATTTTTCATAAAATGGTAAGTCGTTAAGCTTGCCATATTTAGATATGAAATAAAAGCTTAATTACATTAATTAAGTGATGGATGGTGAGTGACTTGCTATGAAACCCTTAATAGTAAGTGATTATGACAAATAGGAAAAAATATGAAAAAGATGAAATGCTTTAAAACAAAGAATTATGGAAAGTTATTTTTATATTTCTCATTCAAAAATGTATCATCCCGGATGGGTTTATTTTTTTTAAACAAAAGGCCTTTAAGGACTATCTATTAAATAGTAATAATATCGAAGGATTGTCGAAAATTACATACATTTTTCTTAGGCGGTTTGGCCATTCAGTACCTGACAGTAGCAATTCGCATTTAAGGAATTACACCTCTCGTCTATGGTGTGTATGCCTACTTTTTCTCTCGTGCACTTAGATCTCTTAGATCAAATATTACGAACCTCAAACTCACTGGCAGTTTAGTGGCATTATTTTTGTCTACTTTTGTAATTCGTTTTTTATCCTTAGGTCTGCCGATAAGGATTAAAATAAAAAACATCTCAAATACGGAAAAAACTCTAACTGCTATTAAACGATTAATCAATTAACAAATTAATTGATTAATTCGATTAATCGATTACACCCATTAATAGATTAGTTCCATTATTGTGGTAATTTTGGTTACTCAGTTTCATCTCACAAGAGTAGAATATTGCATTAAAAGACGTGTCAAGCCAAGTGCAATATTCTACTTCTGCAGTCCTTATAATAGAAAATTATTTTCATCCACCTATAAGTAAAGCAACATTTGTTTTCTTCCTCAACTAAAATACCATAGGGGAAACTCTAAATAAAAATCTGTACACTACACTTATCCCTTAATCGATTATTCCGACTTATCGTTTTTTTACATATAATCGATTATTTGGGTCATCTCTAACCAGAACATCGAGTAAAATTTTTAAAAGAATTTACAAATTATTATTCTATATATTTTTCTGATTTAGAACCAAAGAAAAACACAATATACTCAATTGGCAGACAATTGTAAACTAAAAAAAATTAAAAATACGGTGGGTGCCACAGACAGAGGGGAACAACTGCTGAAAAAGAGAAAAAAGCACACTTAACCTGGGTATCAAAATAGTGCCTTTTGTGCCATTTTCATAGGTGGTCGTAGGAAAAATAGTGTACACTGTGAAAGTACGTTTTCAACCTTGGAAAATTTCACACTAACCTGACGCCTCGTGCGAAGCCATCATTTGAATACTAGTACTTTCAACACTTGGTATGTAATATACTAGTTCTATGACCACTTTTGAAAATGAGAAGAAAACATAGTTAGTTAACTTGGCTAGAAAGTACCTTATATTACAAGCGTGTTATACAATTTTTCAACACACGTCTTGAAACGTATTTCCAATATGACTCTTCTTGAAGAAATAGCAGATGGTGTCAAAATTTGAGAGTATATTTGATTATAGTACGGGTAGCACTTTTCAACACTAGTATTGAAAAGTGATTTCAACCACGCATACTTTCAACACTTGTTATGAAAGATGTTATTCAACATATGCATTTAAATGTTTTGTTTTTTGCATTTTCTTTAATTATATGTGATGATTAGAATTTGATGAAATATTAGCTGCTAAATTATTTGGCTATGTTTTTGTATTCGTGAGCCAGTATCATTTAGTACTTAAATAATTTGAATACAAATGATATATCCTGGAAAATAATCACACTTCACCTTATAAATATATGAAATATAAGAACTAATTTATTTATTATCTCTTTTTAGAATATTTTATGTCTAATAAATAAAACAATTCGCTTGCATGGCTAATAAGGCGGCAAATGCTTGCTCGAGCGTCAATTACCTTTATTTTATAAAATATTAGTATGTTTCCCTTGTAAATTTATCAATAAAGTATGACGAATTATTTTAATAATATAATTTTTGGAAAAGAAAAAATAGTATGTCCTGTCTCCTGATTAGATTATACAATAACAAAATATAATTAAATCTATTTTTATACCACTCTTGTATCTATAAGAACGATTGATAAGTCATAAATGAAGACTGACAATTTCTAAGAAAATCTTCTAAGTTAAATTCGTTTTCTCTTGAATAATGGAAGGCATATTGCTTAAATCTTTAGAAATATAAAATCAAAATCACCATTCATCATGAGTGTAATTGTCTATATAAATAAAATATTAATAAAAACGTTTCCGACATTATGTCCACCCTGTCTATGATTCAAATGTGGATATTACACAAGCCTCGAGCGGAATTCAATTAAAATTAAACTTTAATGTAATAGTACACTTCTGTCTAATAAATTATATATTTTGTAGACACGATAAATGTGTTTGGTATTTAGCAATTATTTAGCAATTTACAAAATTAATTATATACGTCTCTAGAGAGATGCTATATTTTGTGGGCCATTTCAGAAATTAAAAAAATATGAGTATATTTGTAGGGCAGTAATGTAATAATTTTGTTGTGTTCGAAGTGGATTATATATGAGCATCAAGAGATTATCGAATAGTGCTTATTAGAATTGCATAAGTTTTATGTTGGTAGGTATATTCTTGTACATTTACAAAAGACTATAAACGTTTTTCGCAACAAAACCATTGACTTCTGTGCCTATAGCACGCTTATGCCACTGGCATGGCAGGTGATGTGTGGGTCTTGATCCAAATAACAACCCTAAAAGAAGAAAATTACAAATTCAGGTAAAGGGAAATTAAATATTAAGGGAGACAGCCATCAGCTGATCGCATGGATTTTGACTGATGGTGAAAAGTCTGTGAGGTGAAATATACTGGTCAAGACTCTTTGGTAACATTGCACAAATGCAATCAAATAGTATTGGTCGGGATAAACAATTATTCCTTAATCATTTATGACCACAAAAGTGGGGGTGGTAATTAACTTTATAATTAACCACTTTAATTAGTGGACTGTATTAAAATAGGGTGGTGGGGGGTTTTATACATAGGTTCTGAATTGAAACATGTATTTTAGGTATTAAGTACTTTAATAATTCAAGAATTAATTTGCATTAAATATGATAAATACATACAAGAATTTCTAACTACTTTCAAGCATTCATCCTTTCACACATAAAACTAAATAGATACTGTACATTTGGTTACTTATTATTAAATGTCTAACAAAACTTCTTGATTATTTAAATCAAAAATGAACTAGATAACTCCTTTCTTTACTGAATTTAACTGCGTTCTTTTAATTCAAAAGTTCAACTGACTGCCTTTTTCACACCTTGTAATTTCCGTCTTTTCAGATTCTCTCAACTTTACTTCACCAGGAACATAAAACTTCGAAAATTTGATTCGATTATTGAGTATAGGAATAGATTTGTCTGCTACAAATTTCCATCCGCCATTTTACCATCTTCTATCTTCAACAGCAGATACGTTACGTGTCGCTAGAAAATGCGTTAAACGCCCAAAGGGGTTGGACAGAGAGAGAGAGTACACAGATATTATCTAAATATCTGTGCAAACAAATGAGAAAACTACTAAATACCTTGGGGTCATAGAGCTACGACTGGGTAGATGTAATTGGCGCCAAATTTATGCAATGCGATGACTGGGATCGATGCATCAGGATTGAGTGGTTGTAAGGCACTAAAATCTAAATTTTCCTACGGCGCGACAGGAAGAAATAAAGCGGGAAATTTCGCGAAGCAGATGCATTTGAGAGGGTAGAAGTATGTTCTTTCTTTTTTTGACATATTGTTGTTTACACAACACTGACTGAGACAAAGATATATTAAATTGAGAACGATTAATAATGATTTGTTTGACGGAATGACACTTTGCTTTTCGCGATTGTTTCACATACAGGAATCTATTATACCGATAATACAGGTTTGGACTAAGGAGTAACTGAAATACCATACTTTGAATGCAGAAATTGCTGTTTACCTGGGGTGAAATATATTCGGAGTTTAATTATGGCTCATTCATACTACATACATACAGGGTGTTATCACCAAATTGTACGGTGAAAAACGAAAGTTAATGCACATGTTGGGGTGTTTCTCCAACATATTCCCCCGCCATGAAGATCCCATCTTCATTAACGAGAAAGAGAGAGTAAGAACTCCAATCGATAAATACATTTTATTTTTCAGAACACATACAAAAGAATACTTCTTAAAATATAAATGGAACGACGGCAACACCGCCTTGGGTTTATCAACAGAATACAAACAAGAAAATACTTTATTTAGGTTTAAAATGGAATGACGGCAACACCGCCTTGGGTCTGTCAACAGACACGCAGATATTTAAAAAACCCGCATAGGAACAAGCTCATTAATAAAGAGTGCAATTATTGAAATACGCAAAGAAATACAAAAACATGCATAGGCGCGTTATAGAGAGTACAACATTTAACATAATCTCAATTACATTAAATCATTCAGTAATGTCATTTTGGCTATGGGAAGTTATAACCAAGCTTTGCCCCTTGGTTATGGTGCGAACAACGATTCTGTTTTTTAGGACTAGAGAATGAGTCACCCAGCCTTTTATGCTCAGCAGGTCTTGAGGGGGTAGATCGACTAGACTATTGAGAGAGTTTTGTTCAGAGGATTGAACAAACAGAGAAACACCACCGTACACATCTCTACGTGCAGGGTTATAAACACTGAGAAGAGTTGAACGATTGTTCAAACACACATCACCGTACACGTCTCTACGTGCAGGGTTATCAACACTGAGATGAGTTGAACGATTGTTCAGACGTACACCACCGAACTCGTCTCTATGTGCAGGGTTATATACACTGAGATGAGTTGAACGATTGTTCAAACGAGAATTGGAAACAGGAGCTTTTCCTGCAATTACCCATCCTAAATCAGTATTTTGCAACACAGGGAGATTCTTGCCTAACCTATATACATCATCTAAAATCAAATCATAGTAGAGATCAGCACCAATCAACATATCGATGTCTGGGGGAGAAGCATAATATGGATCACTTATAGTACAGCCTCAAATCAACCATCTTGTTTGACTTCATACTGCCTTGAGAAATTCCACTTATTCTAAGTGATTTATTGTAGGGAACATAGTTTAACTCTTCTACTGTTTTTCTGCATTTGCGTTAAGTCTATTCTGAGGGGAATCTCTATTTTAAAGGGATCTTTTATTTTGGGGAGGCAGTGTGCCACACCCTGACTGACCTCTGTTGCCAGTAGTAAGAGGGTGCCTATTTATAGGCTGACTATTTTGACTACCGTGGGGTGTTGAGTTTTGATTGTCAAAAACATTAGCTTGAACAGGGGGAGCACCTTGGCAATTAAAACCATTTTAAGGTGTGTGATTTTGAGAGTTATGTAAACAAGTATGATATTTTTAAGAGCACAAAGAGCATCCTTTGGTTGAGGTACATTGACTTCTCGAGTGACTAGTACCGAGAGAGTTGAAGCAAAGTTTTTTACTTTGAACAAAATTCTGCTTTTCACACAAGTTTAATTTTCAAAATTTTTC
This sequence comes from Pissodes strobi, assembly GCA_016904865.1. Classification (NCBI taxonomy): domain Eukaryota; kingdom Metazoa; phylum Arthropoda; class Insecta; order Coleoptera; family Curculionidae; genus Pissodes; species Pissodes strobi. The sequence continues at coordinate 169,037 of MU182463.1, read as the reverse complement.
ACAAATAATATTTTATGAGAGTTTGAATTACAAAACCTGCAAAGAGATATTTTAGTTTGTTGTTTTACTGAATCCTGTGGAATTGGCATGTAACGATACTCCTTTTGGAGAATTTTCTGAGTACTTTCTACAGAAGAAATGGTACACCATTTGTGTAAGACACCAAGAAATTGAGCAAGATTTGGCAACATGTTAATATCTCGTTCTGTTTTAAAAGCTTTACGAGTGCCATAATCTAAGTTTTTCTCAAACAAATAAATTAAAAGAAATTCCCAGAGTTCTTCGTAAGAGTAATTAAGATTGTTAATTAAATCAAGACTTTTCTTTAGATGGGTTATAAATTCTCTTAAATTAGGACCAGTACATTTTACAAGTCTGTTTCTAATAGCGATATGAAATGTGCATTAATCACTGATAATTTATTCTCATATTTTTCTTTTAACAAGTTAATTGCAACTTCAAAGTTATCGTTTGTTGCGAGTAAGCTTTCAATGATATTTAAGGGTCGTCTCTCAAAAATGACTTTACGTACATGAATTTTTGAATGTTACTAATTGAAGTATTATCTGTGATTAATGTGTCAAACATTCAGAAATTTTACCATAAGAGAATTGACTTTTATCTCTGGTAATCTTACAGAAGGGGGACGGGGGCTTTGCTGAACTACACATTGAGAATTTGGAACAACTTGAGAGGGTGAAACTAACTTTTCAATATATTCTTGTACCTGAACTAACAAATCATAGCAAGTTTGTTCCACGTCGTCACGAACTTCGGTGTCAAGTATTTCTTAACCAGGGATACATTCAATCGAGTCTTGAATTTGATTATACTGAAGGCAAGTTTTCTAATCCATCGTGTCTTAAAACAAAATGTTTAACTTTATATTGTTTGTCTGCATTTGCTGGCATCCAATTACTTATTCGTGTGATTTGACCTTTGACACTGCTTCGCTGTGCTATCAACTGTTCATAAGTCATTGTAAAATATTCTTAGAATACACAGTGCAACAAATATACAAATATCAATAGAAATGCAATAATATCAAGTGCAGAGATACAACAGTACATATAACAATATATCATATGAGTAAATAAACACAGTACACAAGTTTTTAATAACAGTCAATCACAGAGTTTCTTATCACTTACCACGAAAGTCTTTCACATTTGGAGCAGCTCCGGTACGTAGCTAGAGTCCTGCTAGGTTCAGAAAATCCATCAATTCACAAAAAAAATGTTGTCGCCCCATTTTTTTGTTAGAATTACAACAGTAAACAATTTACAACTTATAATAATAATATATATGACAAACCTCTTAATT
>MU182463.1:141991-167614 GCA_016904865.1 Pissodes strobi | reverse complement strand
ATATATATATATATATATATATATACATACATATACATCGTATAAATTTACTGGATGTGTTGGCTTAAATTGTGAGATTGAAGTCTAATTTTTCTATAAAAAATATATATTATATAGCCGTAAAAAAGAATGATATACCAGCCGCATGTTAAAGCTCGTCACCCTCATGAGTAGCGGCCATCATTACACGCTCGCCGAATAACTTTTGATCTGTTCAACAAAAAGGCAAAAGGCTATCGTCCAATTTTGAAACTTAATTTACCATTAAAATCTGAACGATTTCCCCGACAATCGATTCTCTCTAGAGGTGGTTAAATGTAATGAAATTACAATTTAAGGGGATTTTCCTTCGGATTACTAGCAGTGGAAAAAGAAGCTTTTAAGCGGTAAGTATTGTATGAAATTGGGCATTAAACTATCTAAATTCCTAATAGGGATATAGCTTCAGATTTCACTCAAAAACGCAAATGGGGTGCGTTCGACTTTTCGAGAAGTTATCTTTACGCATCCAATCTAATAAAAAAGTATATCTATTCAAAAGTCCTGTATTTTTATTGCATGAATGAATTAGCTCCTCTCATATTACCCTGCTCGGGTATATGACGAACAAAACTATAAATGTTACCAACGTCTACATTAGAGAAAGATCTTTCTATGCTACTACTGATTGATGCTTTTTCAAGTTTTCTTAATGACATTGTGTGAAATTTGTAGTCACAACTTAAGCAAAATGTACATTAAACGGTTGCTAAATAACATGAATCAGATGCACTTTGCTTCCCTTTAAATTCATAATTACTGTTTTAACATTTTCTGAAAGTCTAAGTAAATAAACCCAAATAAACGAGGACGTAATGAAATTTAAATCCAAATATTGCGTTTTAAAAAATGCCAACCAATTTGTGGATTGCGCGGCTCGGTTTTAGAGACATAAATTTTCTTTTATGCTGTCAAAATAAAACTGGCGCGTTTTGTGAGATAATCCACCCGAAATAAACTTTTATATCCGGCGCTAAAATTTATAAATATCTACTCGAGTTAGTTCGGCTGCTTTTGAACAGTTCATTCGGCAATTTAACTTGATACTATCTGGTGTACCAATTTCAATATTTCAACACATTTGTTAATAAATTCGTAAAATAAATATAACTGCATGATTAGAAGTAAGTGATACTGCTCTTTAAATGTAGTCAGTCATTTATACTGGCAAAATATGATTTGGAGACATTCAGTACCATCCCTGGGGGAAAGAGCAATGACGGTTATTAACCGTTGAAAATTAGAAAGTGTAAAGCGAATAATCGGACACATTTGACTCCTATATCCATTTATCTCAAAGTTATATTCTTTTGACTTGTGGATTACCTGAATTTCAAGTTGGTGACTCGGTCAGGAATATCTTTTATGTGATTTATAAAATGCGCTTTCTGGAACTTTCATGGAATTTGCAGAATGACATGTTTATGTACCAGCGCTTAACAACCCATATGGGCACTACATTTTATTTAAGGACGTATCGATACGGTAATAAAACAAAATAAAGAAGATGACTATTGAAACAGGCCGACCCTAGGTAAGCAAATTAGATAATCATAAAATTCGACGGCAAAAGTTGATTACACTCGGTATTATGAAAAATCTTTAAAAACGCACATTTTACATGTAAACCTTCGAGAAGCAGGTAAATAGGGTCCAGCCGGGCACCGGGAATATGCAGCGCCCTTATTTATGTCCCTTTTCAAAACATTGTGTGGGGTCGGAATTGTAATAAACCGCAGCGAAAAGCAGCAGGGGTCTTACAAATGCACTCGTTTTGCATAGAGAGTGGTTTTATACAAAATGGCGAACTAAGAAAAAATGCCAGAAAAATAATGAGAACAAAGAAGAGGCAGGAGGAGCAACGAAAACTGGAAGAAGGAACGAGGTAACAAGCATAACCGGTCTAGAAAGTTCTATAAAGAAATTTGAAACATTAAAAAAAGCTTCAGACCTAGAACGGAAAACATACTTCAGAAGGAAAATGGTATCATAACCACCAACAAAAATGAAATAGTGGATGAGCGGAAGCACTACTACGACAAGCTCTTAAACATACATCAACAAAATGAACTTACTACAACCGAATACCAACCTGCCGAACCCTCTGTAGAACACCCTACATATGAAGAAATCATTATCAAAGCTGCCAAGAAGCACCAGGCAAAGACAACATACCAAGAAAGCTGCTTAAATCTGGAGGAGAAACACTACACAGGCATCTACATAGACTTTTTACCCTTATATGGAATCAGGACGAAATACGAGATGAGTGGAAAGAAAGCCTCATCATTCCTATCCATAAATAGGGGGACAGATCAAAATGTAGTAACTATAGAGGGATATCCTTAATCAACGCATCATATAAGATTCTTGCAAACATAGGGCCCGAAGCGTCCGACAATAAAACCAAAGCAACCTGGACTTTGGTTACTAAACACTAAAAAACAGTCTCTCTTTAACAATTTTTTATATTACTCAGAAAAAAACCTTTCAAATTCAATTAATGATTTTTTTATAAATATATGTCCAGACTTAAAAGAAAATGGAGTGATTGATTACTCAAAAATTCCAATAAATCAGCATAGTATATTTTTAAAAACAGTTACATGTAATGAAGTCATAAATATTATAAAAACATAAAAAAATAAGAAATCGGTGGGCCATGATGATATTCCAGTTGCTCTTCTTAAGAAGGTTGCAAACATCATTGCTCTACTACTGAACCATATAATAAACCAAATGTTGAAAAATGGAGTATTTCCGCATTGGTTGAAGAGGGCACTGATAAAGCCAAACCGTAAAAAGGGTGATGCGGAGAAACTTGACAACTATAGGCCTATATCACTGCTCTCAAAAATTAGTAAGGTGTTTGAGAGAGTGATGTATTCCAGACTGGTTGTATTCTTTGATCTGCATCACATCATCTAAGAGAGGCAAAATGGTTTGCGTAAAAAGAAATCTACAGTTCGTGCTATATATCAGGCCCTGGAGCAGATATTAAGCTCTGTAAATGACAGCAAAGTAACTAAAGCCATGCTCCTTGATTTATCTAAGGCGTTCGATAGTGATGATCATTCGGTGCTGAGCAGGAAGCTTGAGCGATGTGGGATCAGGGGTGTGGCATTGGACTTGATAGTGTCATATCTCCGGGGACGTGAACAATGTGTCATTGAAACCAACAATTTTGGAGAAAATATCATATCTGATAGCACTTGTATAAGACGACGTGTCCCGCAGGGATCTATTCTGGGGCCCCTACTTTTTATAAGATACACAAATGACCTTGTTGGGGCCACTGACTGTGGTGTGGTTCTTTATGCTGATGACACTTCCTTGATTTTCAGCGAGGATGATTGACAAGCATGTGTAGATAGGATGATTGAGTCATTGGATGGATTGGAGGGCTGGTTTGTGGGAAACAACCTTCTCCTTAATGTGTCTAAGACACAGGTGGTACATTTCTCAAGATCAGAAACTGATTTTGCCTTTGCATACAGGAATACTGTGATGGAAGCGGCTGAGGAGGTGTCTGTTCTGGGGGTGAAGTTGGATCAGAGTGTGAGTTGGAGGTCCCACGTTCAACAGCTTGCAACGGGGGTCAGTAGGTATGGCTATGCTCTGCGAGTCATTTATAATAATGTTGGGTGGCAGGCGGCTCTCACAGCATATCATGCTCCAGTCTAAAATTAGCTATGGTTTAATATTTTGGGGGAACTATATTGAATCTAACAGAATCATTGTACTACAAAAAAATGCATTCGTATTGTATTTGGCATGGGATGTAGAGATGGCAGCAGAGTGGTGTTTCGGGAAACTGGTACTTTTACTTTGTACAGCCTCTATATCCTGGAATGCGTAAAGTTTTTACTTACCAATTTTTCTCTTTTTTTCTGAAAGGGAGGGACAGCATCAATATAATACAAGATTTGAAACTAATCTGAGAACAGAAAAACCAAATTTTACCTTTGTGCGAAGAAATATAATATTTAATATCTTAAAGGTCTGGAATGCACTCCCCCTAGCCTTGAGACAACATATCTGGTAAGTTTCGTATATGCGATAATATAGGCAACCATATTTTCGCTCATTCTTGGTTGGTAATATATGTTTTAGAAGACGTAAAAACCGTTCCATTTTTACATGTGCAAAACGACCATAATGACACTACTTTCGATTGCATCGCAGAAGTGCCTCCTGGGACCGGTTTCTCGGCCTCTACCCTTCATCAGCCAGGCTATCCTTCCGGGAGTCTCAACACAAGAGACTCAACGACGATGCAAAAGAAAGTAGTACATAGTTATATATTATCGCATATACGAAATGTACCCGAGCACTTGATGTGTGCCAGTGCCAGTGTTATTTTTCAGTGGTGGCTTGCTATCGAAGCGATTCGTAGCGTCTCAAAGTCCCACACAGATGGCGCCAGATGTTTCATCTGAGGACCTACCAAGGTTCTGTTTGAACTATGTACTACTTTCTTTTGCATCGTCGTTGAGTCTCTTGTGTTGAGACTCCCGGAAGGATAGCCTGGCTGATGAAGGGTAGAGGCCCAGAAACCGGTCCCAGGAGGCACTTCTGCGATGCAATCGAAAGTAGTATCATTATGGTCGTTTTGCACATGTGAAAATGGAACGATTTTTACGTCTTCTAAAATATCTGGTAAGGTTGTTTATAAGCTCAAAGCATTTCTAAAGGAGAGAGCATACTATAATTTAAATGAATTTTTTCAGGATGGTGATATAAATGAGGCACTGGGCTAAATTTAAAATTGTTTTTATTGTAATATAAAAACTTTGTGTGTTGGTGAAACTGATTGTGTGTTGGTTGAGAACCTTGTGTGTTGGTAAAACTGAGCTGCAATAAGTTGTTAATCTGGTTTTAACATTATTGTATTTTGTACTTTGTCTTTTAACTTTAGCTATATTTAGCTATAAGTTGAGATTTTGTGACAGGATCCATACCCCAAGTGGGTATGTTATGTTTTTTTACTTTGTAACATTTAAGGATTGAATAAATATTTATCTATCTATCATACTGTTGGAACGCCTTAAACCCATCGTAGAGTCAGGCATAGGAGACTACCAATGTGGATTCCGTAAAAATAGATGTACCGTCGATCAGATATTTACAATTAGACAAATGTTAGAAAAATTCTGGGAATTTAACAGAGAAATTCTTCAACTCTTTATCGATTTCACGCAAGCGTACGAGACTATTCTAACAATTAAGCTGTGGGACGCAATGGTAGAACTAGGAATCTCCAAAAAGCTAATCAATATAACAAAGATGTTGTGGGTCAATGGTTTCAAAAGTAGAGTAAAAATCGGAGAAATGGTGTCAGACTCGTTTTAGGTGTCTAGGTGGCTTGAAGCATGTTGATTCACTCTCCCCTATACTCTTCAATATTGCCTTGGAAAAAGCCAAGGGAGAGGCGAAAATTATCATGGAGGTCTTTGGCGTTGATGGCCCAAGAATTCTACTGGCTTTTGCCGACAACATTGACGTGGTTGGAGACAGCGTGATAATGGTAAAGAAACTATTTGTTAAAGTTGAAAGAGATGGAAATAATGGGCCTTCAAATTGACGAGGACAAAACGAAAGATATTTATTTTAGTAAAAGAACGAGAAGAGATAGGATAGGGCAAAATGTTAAAACAGGAGAATACAATGAATGAATTAGATTTTATTTTTTTCTCCATTAATTTCTTGGGCTTCATGTGCGGCGGTATTTTTTATAATAGGTATAGGATTATCTTTTTGACGAATTAGTGATTTTTCGGATATACAGGAATTACACAAAATTAAATACCAAGCTATCAATTTTAGTCATGTTTTGTTTACTTTTACTCGGTATTTTCAACTCTGCAGCCTATGCACATTGTCCGAGTCAAGTTCACCGACATGACCTTCCTTATTTTTCCCAACAGCACGCTTCGCTATAATGTATGTTTCATATTTTGATAACACTGAGTTTCTTTACCATATGTTTTGTGTACTTCCTGTGGGTCTAGTTCAACTGCTTATGATGTTCTGTAATATAGTTTTTTTGTTAAATCGTGACCAATTTCAATTTGAAAATTGCTTGTTGTTCTATTTTTATCGTATATATTATTGTATATATTAAGTTTTGTATTTGCTCTACTATGGTTAGTTTATTTATTTTAATTCGCTTTGTCCATAAAATTTATTTGATTTTTTCTGTGGCAATAAAGCATACTTGACTTTGACTTTGACTTTGACTTTGAATTTCGAGAGAGTAACAGATTTTAAGTACCTTGGGGCCACAACCAACGTGGAAAGCAATGTGTCCGACGAAATCAAAGTAAGAATCCAGTGCGGCCGTGGATGCATGTGCGCTCTAAAAGAAGTTATCACCAGCAAAATTCTATCTCAAAGATCAAAAACTAAAGTATATAAAACAGTCATACGACCAGTTGTTATGTACGGGAGTGAGGCATGGACTATTACAAAGGAATACGGGCGTAAATTGAAGTGTCTTAAATAAAAGGTTCTGCATAAAATCTTTGGACCATGCAGAGATCCAAGAACAGAGCAGTTCCGACCAAGAACAAACAACGAACTGACTGATCTCTATGGAGATCCAGACATTGTAAAATAAATTAAGGCCGGACGGCAGGTCATATACACCGACAAGCAGACTCTCGATTGATCAAGATGGTTTGGGAACAGAATCCAGAAGGACGATGATCTCTGGGGAGACCACGTATGAGATGGAGAGATAACATCATTGCAGATCTGAGAGCAATGGGAATAGAATACGATCCTAAATTGATGCAAGACAGAAAAGGATGGAGAATGATCGCGGAGTCAGCCAAGACCCAACAAGCGTTGTAGAGCTATAGAAGAAGAAGAAGAATTCCTAGGTATTTATGATTATTGTCTGTTATTATTTTAGATTCGTCGTTTCTGAATAAAAAATGCCTACCTTTACTGTAATACTTTGAGCATTGTATTATAAGTATCAAATACTAGTTCGATGCAAACTTAACAGCCTTTAGTCTTGGATGTTATCAGAGAATTCATAAATTTAATGCGTTATAGTCTTGTAAAACACTATTAATCTAAGCACGATTACTTTTTATTACTTACAAATGAAAGAATAGGTGTAAATGTCCAAAGCACTATACGAAAAGTTATTAAATTTTTACGATCCATCTGTCTTCTGTATAGTGTTAACCTAATTGATACTCGAAGTATACGGCCAAGATATTTTATGTAGCATAGAATGTATTGAATTTTAATTATATTATAGTCTTTTATGTTCCAATATGAACTGTTCCATTGCGAAACTACTTTAAATGCAATTATTAATAGGGGAAAAGAATCGGGTAGCAATTATTTATAGCGCAAATAGATAGGATATAGATGTAGCCAATTGGTGATATTATATGCCCAATATACTCGGAAACGGAGAGAACTGTATCGATGTCAAAACCGTTCCAGTTTCACTGAATGTAGGGTGGCTAAGACCGAATATCTCGTACAATGGGTCAAAATGAAAATCGAGTGTTATTAGGGATGGTAAACACGATTTGCTCTTTACTACGCTAGTTTTTAAGAGCTCCCATGGTACAATTTTAGGAGGTTTCAACGATATGACCAAGTTATTGCAAATATTTTTTTCCAAATTCTGTTCGTATCCAAAGTGTTCAAAAGCTCGATTTTAATGTGCATTCTCCTAAACCAATAATTTTATGCAATTGATATAATACATCAGTTAGGCATAGAATCTAAAAATCATAAAATTCTCGGGATGTTCTACGTTATACGTTAACTCGCTTTTGCTTTGCCAATTTTAATCTATTACGCTGGAAAATCATAAAAACACGCAAAAGAAAATTTATTAATTTGAAATTAATTAATATATCCCTTCGCCAATTTGAGTAGAACTTCTGTTCAAAATTTGTTTTTGAACGATTATATTTGAAAGCTAATAATATACAAAATAAAGACTTAATTAATATTGAATAACCAAATTGGAGGGTAATTAAATATAAATCAGTTATTTTAATTAACGGACAAAAATAAATCTGGGACAAAGGTAAAGGCAAATACCAGACGTTAGGTTTGGTTTCCGCCAAGGCTTAAATTTGCCTTGAGAAGGCACTCTTTAAATATCGAAAAGTTAATACGCGCATGTTTAAGAACAACTAGCTAACATCAGGTCTAACCTGATTGTATAATACCAACAATAGGTAGCGGTACTAGATATACAAGAAGCCACATAGAATCTCTTACATTATTGTCGAATACTCTATATTGCTTTCCTTAACCAGAACCTAAGTACAATCTATAGGCAAAGACAGTTTATTTTATTAAATGGATTGTTTTATTAAAATCAGAAATTAAATAAGGAATAAGGCCCTCTTTGCTTCTTCGCGAAACCTCAAATAACGATGTCTGATAGGCAAACTATATACCATAGATACGAGACTTACCGGGTATTATATGCAAAATATACAATACAATTCATGAGATGATATATCATTATGGTAATATAAGGTTAGATTGAATGCAATTCCACATATGTATTACTGCCGTAATTTAAAAGGAAAATTCCCATAATGGCATGCTCCAATTGTAGTTAGTTATATTATACTTTTCTAAGCCATATTATACGCTTAGATAAAAAGAAAATGCAACTAAAATTGAAAAATAACAAAAAAAAAAGATCGTTCCTTTGACAGAAAGCAATGTGGATGAACTTATTTTATTATTTATTATTTATTAAATTAACGGGTTACCCCCATTTTTACAAATAATACAAATATATTATTAAATCTGATAACAAATCTACTTGATGACAATAACTAAATACATACATACATTTCCCAAACCAGATAATGTGAGTCTAACCATCTCACAATACCTACCGCCAATTTATACATTTGATCTGTCTTTTAAAGCCACCAAAAACATCTACATCAAGTTCATTAAGCAATCGACGCTTCTGTCAACAGGGGAGTGGCGTCCATAATTAATTACGTGAAAAGGAACGGAAAATAGACTGAAGTTAGGCAAAGGATGGTTTGGAAAATTCAGACTCATCTTAGACAGGAGACGTAAAGAATCCTTTAGCCCATTAAGCAATTTATAGACAAAGCACAAATCAAACTGCAGGCGCCTCCTCTCAAGAGTTTCCAAATTCAATCTGAGGAGCATCTCAGACCTGTGGTAGTCGTCAAAGTTCACTCCTATTTTAAAGGCAGCATGTCGCAGGAACTTATTCTGCACTCCTTCCAATGAGTCGATATATGTCCGATACTCAGGTGACCAAACAATTGTTGAATATTCGAGATTGGATCTCACGAGCGAGACATAAAGAATCTTAGCCGTGTTTGCAGAAAGCTCACTGCTGCTTCTCAGCACAAGCTCCAAAATGTCCAAACCTCTCGAGCGAATCTTAGACATATGCTCTGCAAAAGACAGCTTTTCATCAAACCATACTCCAAGGTCTCTGACGACCCCCACACTTTCAAGATTCTCGTTATTGATTTTATATTCGCAATTGAACTTTTTATAGCCCCTGAAAGAGCTTATATAACAACACATCTTGACGTTCAACGTCAGGTTATTGGTCTGTGCCCGATCCCAAAGAGCATTCAAATCACTCTAGAGCCTCACTGAGTCCTCCCACTGCTCAATCGTCCTGTACATCTTGAGATCATCCGCAAACATACTACCTGTTGAATGTTGGATCATACTTGCTATTCGTTGATAAAGAGATTGAACAGTAAAGGGGCACAGTGTGAGCCCTGAGGCACTTCCGACACCACCCTAATTGGCGTGGAAACAAAGTTTTTAATTTTAACCCTCTGCAACCTACTCTCAAGCAAACTCTTCAACCATGCAATGAGTGATGGATCAAACCCCATAGCCCGCAATTTTGCCAATAACAACTCAAAATTCACCCTGTCGAAAGTCTTCGAGAAGTCATTATAGACGGAGTCAATCTGAAGCTTTTTCTCGAAGGCCTCGATCAGGTTTACCTTATACATCACCAAATTATCAGTGGTTGATCTCCCAGCTGCAAAGCCAAACTGGCTCTCATTCATCAATCCTCTACACCTCCAAGCAAGTTGATCATAAACCATACTATCAAACAGCTTTGGCACTGTGTTCTGTTTACAAACTCCACGATAGTTACTAATATCATTGGGATTCCCGGACTTAAATATTAGGGTAATGAAGCTATGCTTCAAAATATCAGGAAGGGTATGCGTTCTCAGAGATAAGTTAAATAATGTTTGCAATGGTTTACTTAGAGTAGAGACGCATTGCGTCAGGAAAATATTTGGAACAGAATTAGGACCACATGAGCTCTGAAATCTTTGCAAACACTTCTGAGGAGCAGAATTCACTAACAGAAATGTCAAACTGATTCGGAAACCGGTAATCAGGGTTCATTATGCAGACTGAGTCATCATAGACACTTGAAAAAACTTCCCAAATATGTCAACCATCTCCTGCCCAGTGTCCCCAAACTCAGACTTCAGAAACATTGAATCCGGATAGCCATTAGATTTGCGGTTAACTCTTATATATTTCCAGAAGTACTTTGTCTCAAGCAAAAGTTAGTCCTCTACTTCCTGCATGTGAAGTGAGTAGCACCTATCATATTCAGTTCGACACAGTGCTCTATAACCAGAAAAGAGTTGATAATCATGGTCAGATCCAGTCAACACATAATGCTTATGATACATTTTTTTTGCAAATGAGATCTTTTTAAACAGGACTAGGAAAAGATGAGGTTTTGGTGCGCTTTCTGGGTACAAACAATGTTAAGCTGTGCTGAATAACTGAATGAATCGTCTCAGCCGCGACAGATACATTCCCAACTGCCAGTTGACAGAAGCGAAAACATTATTTATGGCGGTATAATCTGCATACTTGAAATCATAATAGAATTCATCAAAAGATAAAGGCTTATCGACAAGCCCTACATCAAAACAGTAAGCTATGTGGTGCACACTATTTGGCAAAATATTATCTCCAGCAGGAATCACAGAAACACCTAACATTCAGAAAAAAGCAAGTCCAAGAATACGTGTCTGTTATTTGGAACCGTGCTAATTTGAAACATATTCATGTATAAATACACCTCAGCCAAGGTACGAGCAAGAGAACCATCGGCACACTCCACTGCGATACCACCTTCCTCGAGTGACCAATGAGCTCCCGGTAGATTAAAGTTTCCAAATACAAAGAAATGGGAATTAGGATATCGTTCTCTAATGTCAATCACCGACAAAGTGTGTTGTTCGTATTTCTCATTAACTGAGTTAGGGGGAATGTATACTCCACCAATAATGAATTACTTATTTTCCGCTTTAACCTCAACAAAGGTCTGCTCAATGGCATCCGTACAAACTGTCACATCCCTTGATTTCAGAACAGATGAGATGGCTATCAGCACACCACCACCCCATGACCTTGCACTAGCGTTACTACTACGATCAGTTCGATATATACTATATCCCGGCACCATGACTTCACTATTAGAAAAGCTATCATTAAGCCAAGTCTCAAGTAGAATGATCACGGAGTAACCAGACAGATATACACCACGCTGGTAATCCCTGGTTCTAGTGCGAAGGCCTCCGATATTCTGGCAGTAGAAATTTAGGCTTGATCGTTTTTGGCCACGTTCTGTTCACGTACTATTCTTTTTGTAATATATGGATTCCTATTACTATATCTTACTATAATGTCAGTTTCACCATTTGATCTGCGTTCATTCAGTTCATCATAAACACGTTTAATTTGTTCACGTTGTATCTTAGTAAGATCAGCCGTTACCTTAAAATTACCATCAGCAAGCTTGCTTGCACTTTTTAGACACTTTAAAGCCGCCGATTCCCCAGAAAATATCACTTTCAGCGGGCGCGGCCATCTTGTTGGGTACTGAGCTCCATCTTCTCCAATACTACATTCACATGGGCACTGTCGTGATTAATCCTTTCTGTGATTAACTTTGAATCCCTTTCCGGGACATTGAAGATGAGGATGTTCTTTGATCTTACACATCTTTCCTCTATCTCAATAAATGCGTCCGGCTGCTGATTTGAGTCATCTGTTGGATTAGGCTCAGATTTACGCTGCTGAATATAATCACGCAGGTAGGCAACCTCAATCTCTAACCCATCAAGCCTTTCCTCTCTCAATTTTAGTGTTTCTCGAAGGTCATTAATTTCTGACCTGAATTTATTACTTTGATCTAGTAGAATTCCGATCATCTGCGACATAATGGAGAAAATATCCTTGTTACTAACATTTGTCTTCTTTGCTAATGATGCTATTTGCTCCCTCACTTGGGATATTGTTAGCAGAACCAGCACATGATGATTCGGACGCTGCTGATGCATACGACGATTTGTGCCTAGCAGGTCGCGTATGGTTCACAGAGTTGGTATCTATCCGTCCGGCGGAAGTTGGACTCCAACCAAATCCGATTGACAGTCGCTTAACCCCACTTTGAATCATTGCATTCCCAGCTATGTGATCCGGTTCTTTTCGTAGGGGCAAAAACTTTATCGCATTCGGGTCTAGACAGTGATGAGCAACCTTTATGAGGCTATCCACAACAACCCGAACACTCCACTGCTAGTTGGTTTGACTTTATCACACAAGCACAAACAGGCTAAACATACGTCGCCGGCATGTTGATGTTGATCAAAAAATCTTTACTTATTACTGGCTCTTTTCGTTGAAAAACCTGGAGCACAACAATAAGTTTATATTCATATAACCTCACTGCAACATTTACATAGATGAATTGGTTAGTTGACACAGGCTATAAATAATTCCAATTTCGACGCAGTCCTCGGAGCACATCAGATGGAACGCACCATAGATTTTTTTGTTCAGTATTTACAATACTTCAGTTTTTGTCCAAACAATAACACAAAACAATAAATTGGATTCAAATATCACTTTCATATACTCGATTTTATTTGGATCACACCAAGGAAAACACAACTGACAATTCTGCAAAATTTCATGAATTAACTGAACTGCAAAAGGCAACAAAAACCAAATCAAGCAGAGTGATGCTATCAGGACCTACAGCATGAACACACATTTTTTATACAAAAAAAAACCAAGATTAAGGAACAGTTTCTCAGAAAATGCATTCGCGCACAATCAATAGTTTCACTTTTTGTTGCAAAAGGTTGTTTGGCCGATTCAAATCATACATACCTGCATATTGGAATTAATTAGCTTATTAAAATAAGTTTTTCTACTGCCGTGTTTGCATAGATATAACCATAATATTAGTTTTTGCTTCAAAATAGCTTAATAATTATCAAAAAATATATTTAAAAGGAATATCAATTTTAAAATCGGACCTCGTGGGCATTGACATCAATTATTATTTATGTATAAAAATTAAAGACAGCCACGATGTTAAAATTCGATCGATATATTATTGCAATAATACAGTTTTTGACATATTGAATTGTTTCTATGCCAATCGATCTTCGCCTAATAACATCGTCAAAAATAAACATGATTGACTCCCATTTGGTATAATTTGGATTAATTTTATATTTAATTAATACGTATTATTTAAAAATAGTAGATGCAGGGTGTATACGCTTTTGCACTAACATGTTTTAAGCGGTACATTTGTAATGACAACCAATTTAATGCTAAATTCAAATTAAATGTTATTAATCTAAATATTTTACGGTTTTCAGGTAAGCTCCTCTTATATCTACATGGAAAGTTCACATCAAGGTAAGGTTAGGTTTTTAACAACTTCAAATTTATCTAGCAACTTCAGGAATAATTTTCAAAATTATGACATTACAAAAGTTCTGATTTATATAAACTTCTAGAAAATTATGGTAACTTTGTTATTATGGAAGCTTAAATTTTGAATACATCATAAAATTGAATTTTTAAAATAATTTCTATCATCATATCATATGGGATTTATCATCTTGTACCTATCTAATAATGTGTCATTTGTCAAATTTCAAGTTCTCTTGAGTGCTCATCCGTTAACGGATATTAGCGATTATCATGGCAATTTGAACTTTTAAAATCCTGAAAAGGCCGGTTGTTGTAGTACTAAACTAAGTTCTTAAATTTTTTAGCCAAGAGATTCTCCTCCTGCCAGGTCCCGTCCGTCCTAAGAATCTCCCCTGGAGAACCAGCTGTGGGAGCTCATAACGTTGTTCATGTCGCATTATGTGACCCAAGTACTTGAGCTTCCTAGTCTTAATCGTCTTTACGATCTCCATATCTTTATTTACTCTCTTGAGCACTCCCACATTTGTAACGTGGGCCGTCCAAGGTATTTTAAGTATTCGTCGGTATAGCCGCGTCTCAAATGCCTCAAGCTTTTCTGTGGGGTATTGAGTGAGCGTCCATGATTCTGCGCCATAATGCAACACTGGTTGTGGCTTTTGAAAGGATTTGACATTTTTAGAAACGCCGCTCGGGATTTTTCAATCCGGCACTTAATTTCACGAGAATGGTCCCATTCTTCATTTATTGTTGTGCCTAGGTACATGTCGGAAGCAACTCTTTCAATTCGTTGGTTTCTGATAGTCAGTTGGCACGGTACGATGGTTGCTTTCCGGATGATCATGAATTTGGTCTTATCTATGTTCAGCGTTAGACCGTATTTTATTTCTCACTGGTATCTTTGACTCTTGTCATGAGTTCTTGTAGGCTTTCAATATCGTCAGCAAATACTACAGTGTCGTCTGCGTACCTTATATTGTTCAATAGTTGGCCGTTTATAGATATTCCTAGTTCTATGTCATCTAGGGCTTCTTTAAATATCTCTTCTGAGTATAGATTAAATAATAGGGGTGAGAGGATATATCCTTGTCGTACTCCTCTTTATATTTCAACTGCATCGCTGTCTTCGCCTTCTATTCGTATATTTGCTTGTTTGGTCCCAATAGAGATTTACGATAATTGTTAGGTCCCGGTCGTCTAATCCGATTCGTCTAAGAATTTCCACCAGTTTTCAATGTCGGACTCTGTCAAATGCCTTTTGATAATCCACGAAGCATGCGTACACATCGCAGTTCATATCACGACACCTTTGAAATAGCATTTGTACACAGAAAAGTGTCTCTAGTACCCATTGCATTCCTGAAACCAAATTGCGTTCTTCCAATGTGCTCGTCACAGAGCTTATATATTATACGCTGGTGTTTAACTCTGAGGAAAATCTTCAAGAGATGAGTCATGAGACTTATCAAGCGGTACTCTGAACATTGTTCAGCGCTGCGTTTCTTAGGAATTGGTATGAATGTTGATTTCAGCCATATAGTGGGTATGTTTCCTGTAGTGTAATGTCCAGGTTTGGACTTTCTGTCTTTTGTCGATTATAACAATTCCATTGTTGTCTACTAGCTGTCCCAAAATATGGTGTTTGTATATTCCCGTAGCTTTTTTTACTTTTTTTATGGAGATTGAAGTGATCGTGTTTTTTTCAAGCATTTCGATTTCGCGACATTTCTCTTGTATGTTTCGTTGTGTGGCTTCTTTGATTTCTATCTGATTACTCTGTCAATTTCTTTATTCTTCTTGGGGTCTCTACTTTTCACTTGTCTCCGTTCCTCCATCAGGCTAAGAATCTCCCATGTCATCCATGATTAGTCTTTTCTTTCTATGATTTGGAGATGTTTGTTACTGATGTTTGGCATGATCTCCTGTATAGTGCTTATCTGTTGCTCGACGTTCGTCTCGTCTCGATTTAGTTTTTGTATGTTGTCATTGATATGAGATCTAATTAATGTATCTATTTCTGGAACTTTCAGTTTATGCAAGTCCCATCTTTTCTTTTCCCTTGTTCTTTTTAAATGAAGAGTAAAGGCTATGTGCATGTACGAAACATAGTAATGAAACAATATTTGTATATCATTCAAAATTTAATCCAAAAGGACTTCTATAAAGAGCGTAATAGAGCGCTTTCGGCCGGAGCCATCATCAGTGTTACTTGTCAGTGGAAAAAGGACATATCCATGGAGACAAACGAACAACACAAATCGACAATTAAATTTCACACACTGTACGTCAAATTTTTGAGAAAATGGTTTACATAATTTAGTTTAAAATCTTTAATTAAGACAAAATGAAAACAAAAGCAGGGGTCTGGGTACCTTACTCTTCCCGGCCATCTCATTTGATTAATTCCCATAATATCTATTTTCAGCCGATCCATTTCCTGTACTGCATTATGTACTTTTCCGCTTTGATACATTGTGCGCACGTTCCATGTGCATAGCTTGATGTTAGACTTATGAATATTAATTGCTTTGTAATCTGTTTTATTTGTTAGTAATGATGATATATTCGTTTCCCAGAGATTTCGCTGGCTAACGACCTGAGAGGCCCTGTGGTCTATCTGCGAATGTCCTCCCCTGCCGAATTTTGGGTTCCGATTCCCATGATCAGTATCTCTTACTTGTTCATGTAGTGATGTCATGACATCACTACATTTTATGGCAATGACACACACACTAAAGGGAGATCCTATGGCACTCGACGAGCGGTGTGTGTGCGAAGATGATGAATGACAGGGTTCTTGAATAGATGTCTTGGGAGTGAGTTCAACAGCGATGCAGTGCGCCAGATAAAGGAGTCCTTGTAAAGCAATGTTCTAGGTGTTTCCAGTTGTACAACGAACGTGGCTCTCTTGCCATTTGTCGTGACTGTCTGACAGACGTTACTGGGGGCGGAATGAGGCGGGCCAAATCCTGGGAACATCTGCCATGAATATATCCATTAAACAGGGATATATCGGCCACATGTCTGCGATTTTTAAGACTATCCAGATTTCGGGTCAACTCTGAGTCGCCGACGAGACGCACAACTTTCTTCTAAATGGAATCTAGCAACTTTAGGGTGTGATTCGGTGTGGCACCCCAGATGTGTGAGCAATATTTCAAGCACGGTCGTATTTGCGCTTTGTAAAGCAAGAGCAGCTGCTTCTGTGTATACAGTTTTTTTGTTGCGAAATAGCGCACCAAGCTTCGGCGAGGCTGATTTTGCGATGTTCGCAACGTGGCCATGCCAGGACATATTGCTGTTGGTCTCGGTCAACAGCACCCCTGCTGTTTGCTGCATCGAACTGGACCAACATTTCTATCGCCCAAGGTTCGAACCCTCTTCAGACCTTGATTATTTGCTAAAATCTGCTCCTCTCTGCGGTGATATCTCTCAGTCGCTGGTAAAGATTTTTCCGACGTATATTGAGAGACAAGGGTACTGTCATCTGCAAAACTATAATCAGGATTACTGGTTTCGGTCAGCAGGTCATTAATATAGATGAGGAATAGAGTTGGTGAAAGTATTGCGCCCTGAGGCACGCCCGCGTTAATGGTGAATGTATCTGAGATGTGTCCATCAACTTCAATTCAGCATATTTGAAATTGTTTTGGAACTAAGAAATGCCAAAGGTAATTTTATAAACCTGTATTCTAATGATGTAGCCAAAGGAAAAATTAAACTGCCTTTTGATGATTTTTTGAAACAACTGGACACGATGAAGAGACAGTCCAACTAAGTTATTCAATTACCAATATTTATCATGAAACATCTTACTAAACATTTTTACTCTAAAAAATCAGCACTGAATAAGCGCGAAAAGATTTGTGTCACGTGTTCCAGATTACGGCTCCATTCTCAAAAAAGAGAAAACGCTTTTGGTCCAGGTAATCGATGAGAGTCTTGGCCAGAAATAATAAAAACTGAAGGTTCTTCAAACATGTAATTATCGATTGCCATTAAGGGCAATAATGAATTCAATTCAATTCAGTAATATTCAGAATTTTTTTAAAATATGTTTCGGTTAGCAATAGAGCAGCATACTTATTTAGCATTGAGAGTAGATCTATAATATACATATTGTTCTTCTGTATTTCTATAGAAGTTTTCTTAGGTGCCAAAAGTTGGTGGCATAGTTCTTCCATTAATATATTTAACCACCCCATTTTAATACACGTAAAAATATTTAGCAATATTGTCAGGCCTAATTTACCCGACGCTTGTATTAGGTACCTATAAGAGTGAATTCTCAGGACTATCACTGGATTAATATTACGTAGTAGAACTGAATTTCACTGCAAAGGAAAATACCGTGTGTTAGAAAATTAAGTATTTCTATTCAGCTCACCTGGTATACAAAAAGGCCTAAACATAAGAGTGATCAGCATGTGGCCCAATTCATATTAATGATTAATACTTGTAAGGCCCGTGTTAAGGGGTTCTATTCGATATTTTAACTGGGTAACTGGCTACTTTACTATTAATGTAAGAAATCTGGATTTGCAAGCGTATGGGCTAGGTTTCCTGCCGAAACAGACAATGTGCATCCTGTGTGTGTAGGCGGGGTTGGTTTACTGCCGGACCAGAAATGTGCACCTTGCATAGATGGGCTTGAATTTGACAACGTGCACTCGGTATGTAACAAGTGATCAGACACGGTTAACTTATTATTGATGTTGTGCGCTGCGACAATTATTGTCGTCGCCTGTTAACATTGACTAACAAGTGTTTTTTTTTTTAATAAATTTGGAATATGATAATTTGTCGTTGAAAATTATAGGCACCATCCTGATTAAAAGTAAGTGCCTTCTCTAATAAATATTTGTTGCAATTTATAAAACACAGTTATAATGGTGTGGGGCGTAAGCAACCTAAATATAATGGCCTATATTTATTTTATTAGTTACGTTATAAGAAATACAACTGGTGTGTGCTACATCAGAAATATCGTAACTGTAAGAAAACAGAAGTACTTGGGTCAGTGACTACACCTGATCCTGACCTGATTCCTAATCGGATTTGGCAGGTAGGTGCGGGCGCAACCAATTTTTTTTCTAGAAATTTGCCGGTGATTATGATCATTGAAAATAGGTTAAGAAAATTTAGAAAAATACCCTGTATAAGAGCGTCGAAAAACTGTGGATACACGAATTAGTTACTACTTTGACTGCAATTTACCCAAATAAACATCAAGATCCCAAATAACTTATTTATTTAAATATGTAAACTTACACAAACTCTTTCAGGACAATTAATCCTATTTCAATTTAATTTGAGGTTATGGTTACGCCCATAAACTAATGAGAAGATTCTCTTGTAATGTATTTCACCTATATTATCAGAATATTAAATCAAAGCAAATTAAGATACGACTTTTTAATCTGTGCATTTTAACATTAATATTGCCCAATTCTTACTGTATAGGTATAGCCAGTAAATATATGCGGTTATAAATGAAATGATTATTAACCAAACCTATTTTAAATTAATCCCGTGGCAGCGACAAAATCAGTAGTCTAATAAACAGTAACTAAATAATAGCAAATCAATAAAATAACCTGTGAGGTAAATATGTACATATGCAGCCGTTAAATATCTATAGGTAAACGAATTGAGCTCAAGTCGATTCCGATATCAAGACGACAAAAAAAAATTGTAAATTTTAGTTATGTGAAATAAATTACTGCCATGAGCTTTACAGCCAAGTACAGTAAAAAACTAACTCAATCAGCTATTCTGACACTAGCCTAATGAATTCCCTAACTAAGATAATATCAGATATAATAAAGATTAAAATAAGTATCTCCGTAGCCACTATGAAATGTATATAATGCACAAAACTGTATAACTTACAGCCTTTTTAAAGTTAAGTTCGACAAGCGAGATAGACAGATCAATAAATGAAACAAGAGTTAATGAGAATATAAACGATATACATCAAACAACCTATACGGTCGTTTAACTGTAAATGATACATAACGATAAGCTATGCGTGGTAATTAAGGCAAAATACCTACAGTCGTTTGTTTATAAATTCATTAACTAAAATGATAGAGGCTATAGACGGCGATTAAGGTAAATTACCTAGAGTCGTTTGATTATAAATTCATTATTTAAAATTATATATAACGATAAGCTATAGACTGTAATTAAGGCAAATGACCTACAGTAGTTTAATTATACACTCATTAATTAAAATGATATAATACGGCTATATCGAGAATTAAGTTAAGTTAATGAATTAAAATCGATTTTACATGTATCTGGTAGAGTTGTAGACACTGGCGTCTCCTGTGAAGTATGTCTCCCCGTGTCGTTGTGTCACTATGACAAAAATACTGCTGTATGGCTAACTGACGGCGAAGTTAACTAAGTCAGCATCAAAAGGAGGAAATGTGTGGAATTCTATTCCACAGAAAGACCCTAGTTAAATGATAAATAATTTTAGACATCTTAATATATATGGTAAATAATTTTAGAAAATAAACATTCTACTTAATTTACCAAATCAGGCGGTAGTAAGACGTCAAGTGGCGCTCCAAACGGATGTAACTATCGAGCAGGTTGAAATACCGGAAGTAAGGTGGCGAGAAGTAAGGTAGCGAGAGTATCGATAACACAAATCGTCCACTAAAAGGAGAAAATCGCATTACTGTAATTAGTAACATTTAGAACATTACGGTGTATGTCGGTTAAAATGTTTTGAGCATAAAAAATAATTTTTTGCCTTCATGACTGATCGTAAAGGAGCCTTCATAATCTGGAATATGGGCCATATTAAATTTAAAGCACGTCATAATCGCTGCCATATTAGATTCCAGACAGGGTTGTCAAATGTCGTGCCTTTTACGTAGAATTACAGAAAATTTAGATTGAATGATAAAAGTTGAAATAATATTATATAAGAAATAATAATAAAATATAATCAAACAACAAGGACTTCAAACTAAAAGACATTGGAGGCGTCTGTGAAGTTTCCAGAAGCAATCGTAACCGATGGGCTTATTTGTTTATTTCCTGTTTATTGTTTGAATTTGCAGGGCAATTTGTTTGCAGATAAAATATAGTAAACCAAAAATTTTTTAAAGGACTTCTCGGGATTTTATACATATTACTGACCTTCTTAAGACCCACTTTTCCCATTGCAACATCATTAACAGCAGTTTTCAATTATTGTTCTTTTGACTAAGCCGCTCTTCTATTCGTCTTTCGTTTATAGTTTCTTGGCAACTGTTTTGCTAAATCCAACTCTTGTAAATTTAGCATTTGGGACAAGAGCACCCCCATGGATGCTGACTTTTGGCCAAGGCAAGCGCGATCCCCTGGTTATTCTTAAATTAAATTAAATAATTACATGTTGCCTTTATCTTTCATGTCATAATTTTACTCTTATATTTATTACAGACTCACCAAAACTCACAATAATACCAAATATAATGATAATAACCCGGCTCCAAAAGTTTCCCTGCCACCTCAGTTTTTAGGTTACCGTCGGCGTCTGAGCATTTGGTTGGTTAGTTGGTTGCTTGATTTGGCTCTGGTCCGAAAAGTCCAATTTGCCAGTGCGCCCCTCGTCCGGCGCTTAGGGAGAGGTAGAGCTACTCTTCTACTTCCGTTACACGTTACTCCAGTTTGAGGGGCATTGTATTCGGGGTGGGAACCTCCAGTATAACTGGCCTGTGCCCCTGGTGATTCCCGACTCTTGCACACAAATATAATCTATGAAAGGCACAGATAGAAATGGCATTTTTTCTGGCTAAATATCGATGAACGGCACAGACTATCCTGGCTAGTGAGGTCCGATTCTTCCTCGGGGAGAAAAACGATCACTAAACGTTTACCACGTGCACGCCCAATGGCCTGCGCCAAAGGGGACAAAAGAGCCGTTATGGGAAGTCCTACCTCGACCGAGGACGAACCGGAACTGGCGTCTGAGCATTTAAATTTGCAACAGCTAATGACAGAAGGAACTATGCAATGTTGCCAAACTGATTTTGGTGGATGGGCTTAGGCATGTGGTACTAGAAAATTGGTATATGAGTATTAATTCACTTTATATATACAGAGTCACACTTACCTCAACTGACCTTACCAATCTTTTGAGAAGATATATCACTAGGGATATATTTTTTATTAATAAAAATGCAAAAGAGAAAAATTGAAAAAAAAAGACTAGTTGTATAAGACGTTTAAGCAGACTCGATCGTTAAACCAGACGCATGCGTTAAAGACGTATTCTATAAAACTAGTACTCTAAAATATATGATGCTGAGCTATACTTTTTCAATTATACATTATACAGAGAAATAATAGGTCACCTGCTACTAGCGCTCATGGTAGGGGCGGCGTTTTGATTGGTGTGCGTCAGGATATTCCTAGCAGAAATATACCATCTGACGAGACACTTGAGCAGCTGTTTGCACAGGTGGGCAACTGCAAAAATATAGTGGTAATTTGGGCTGTTTACCTTTCTCCAAGGAGTCCTTCAGAAAAGTATATAGTATTTACTCAAAATGTCAGTACGGTGCTGGAAAAAAATCCTGAAGCCCAGGTTTGCCTTTTGGGCGAATTTAACCTGCCACATGGGGCCTGGTTGCGTGATCAGTTTGGATCTGCGGTACTTCTTGTTCCCGCCTCTCCACCTATTGTAGTTGCATTTATGGAGGCAATTTCTGAAATGTGCTCATTTCATAACCTATATCAATTAAATACTATGACTATTGCTAACCAAATTTTGCTTGATCTTGTATTGTGTTCTGAACCCCTGACAGAAGTGACTGCGGCTTTGAAGAAAGTGGTCCCACAAGATGCATATTACCCAGTCTTGAACAGAGAAATGCCAACGAGGACTCGATGAATAACAAAAAGGACTATGTCGATGGTTTTTATAGGTGCTTCAAGAGTGCAGACTATATCGCTATCAACAATTACTTTAGTGCAATAAACTGGGATGTTATATTCGAAGGTAGTAAATTGGGGGACATGGTTGATATATTTTATGATATAGTGAACACCGCGATTGACCTATATGTGCCACTTAAACCTATCAGTTTTAGGAAATTTCCTAGGTGGTTTTCTCCTGAACAAGATGGCATAATATTTTCCTTAAGAAAACTGCACACAAACAATATAAAAAGCACCCACCTTTGGGAAGCTATCATGAGTTTAGGAAGTTAAGCCAAGAATTTCGAACTTTAAGTAAAAACTCACATAACCATTTTATGACGTCTATCGAAAAAGTTCTTGTTAACAATAGGGTAAAAAGCTTTTATAACTACGTTAGTTCTAAATTTAAGTCTAAAGATCTGCCAAAAGAATTTTTGTACAATAATATAACAAGCTGTAAAGGCCAAAAGATAGTTAATTTATTTGCCGACTTTTTTGCCAGTGTATATTAATCGAAGAACATGTGATATTCCAAAAAGTGCTATCATAATATAATACCTTAAATATTTGTAGCTGTTATATAAGAATATCTGATGTATATGTGAAACTGGGCGTAAACAAGGGACCTGGGCCCGATGGTTTGTACCCTATGCTTCTCAGAAGCTGCAGATACATAGTCTCTAGTCCTTTTTTCATATTTTCAACTCTCTCTGAAACTGGGGAAATTTCCTTCTTGGCGGAAGTCCAGTTTCGTTACACCAATTTTTAAATCTGATGATAAATCCAACATACAAAACTACAGATTCATAAGTGTTTTAAGCATAATACCAAAATTGTTTGAGAACATCGTAATGGAACACTTGTCACCCATCCTGAATGATTTGGTTCTCTACCAAAAAAGTCCACAGAGTTAAATCTTTTGTATTACACCACCTATCCGACGGGCGCCTTGGAGAGTGGGCGTCAGGTCCATTCTATCCCCACAGACTTCTCCAAGGCGTTCAACAGAGTAAATCATAAAACGCTAATTTTCAAGCTCCAGCATCTGGGCGTTGGTGGTGCTATGCTCTCATGGTTGGAGAGTTGCTTGACCGAGAGAACACAAGTAGTGCATTTTAACAACTTTGAGTCCGGAGCTATTGAAATTCCATCAGGTGTTCCTCAAGGATCTCACTTGGGACCACTATACTATTCAATCTATATATAAATGATATTGACAGTTGTTTCGAACATAGCGAATTCTATTTGTTTGCAGATAATTTAAAATTTCATAGAAATGTTTCGTCCAACGATTGGTGTTTGAAACTACAGGCTGATCTTGATAGACTTATTGTGCGGTGTGATAAGAATGGTATGGAACTTAACATTAAGAAGTGTAACCTTATGCTGTTCAATAGGTTTGGGTATGACATGGTGTTTCCATATCTCATTAAAAAATCACAGTTAACACAAGTCGATTCTATCCGCGACCTTGGCGGGTTATTTCGCAACACGTTTTTCTGATTGAAATTAAAATTAAAGTAAAGATTTTTTTTATTAATAAGAAAACCTAGCCCCGGAGAGTCATGTTACAATTGCCCGGCCCCAGTAGTGGGGTCATTAGAGCGCCACCAGTTCTATCCCTCTAAACTGAAAAAGCTCTGTTGGTGTTGTGTAGGGTGGCTAGGCCGCCTTATTAAATCAAATGGTACTTAATTTCAAACTAACAAGAAAACGAGAATGTAGGCTGGCTTATTAAATCAATAATTAATCAATTAACTTAACTTAACAAGAAAACACAATATACAATTTAAGGAACAATATATTTGCTACTAGGTTCTTTTTCTTTAAAACACAGCAAAAATCTATCTGGAGTAAAATGGCACGTTAAATGGAGATGTGAGTTAAAGACAAAAGAATGTCAAATGACAATTAAATTTAACCCTTCGTTGGTGTGGTGGGGTATGGCATACCCCATACCATGTTTTTCAATGAGTAATTTTAATATTTTTTCCTGTGGCGCCTTCTACCTTCTAATAGCTTAAGCTAAGACATTACCCGATATAATGTGCATATGCGCGGCACAGAATTGTGTGGCAGTCGTAAATTAGCCGCCGTCAGGTTCACTTGGGGGTATGCCATACCCCACCACACTTACTACGTAACTATTTTTGGCATTGCATTTGTACTGAGGTAAGTTAAAAATATATTTTTGATTGACACTTTTTTGTTAAAATTATATACAATTTAATTATAAGCGTTCAAAATGTCTAAAAGAACTTGGATTGCAATTCCTGGGTAAAATAAAAGAGAAACAAATACTCGCTTGCCACGAGACTTGAGACCAGTTTGCCAAGTCAGGGAAATCCACCAAAATGAAAATAAACGCCGAAGTGTATCCTTCAGGTGATATGGCCCTATAAGCAATGACAGAAAAACATTTTATGTTTGTGAAGAGTGTCGCGTTGCAATATGTATGGAGCACGCACATTTATTTTGTGAAAATTGTCTGGAATTAAGACCTGCCTAAAAAAAACTATTAGGTAACCGTTTTTGTACTTTTTTTTAGTGTATAACCTTCGTTTTGTCTTTTACAAGAAAGTTAAATTTATTTTTGGGAAAGAAAGATTTATATATTTTTAAATTAACGTAACAGAACAATGTTTTTATTTCGTTGAAAATATATCATTATGTTGTTTAGTAAAGTTTACGAAGTAAATATAATTTTTGCAATAATTTTGTTTTTTTTATTACAATGCACTATATTATTATTAACGGTTTAAAAGCTAAAGAAATATTAAAACTTAACAAAACCTTCCAAAAAAACATAAAAAAGTTTGGGGTATGACATACCCCACCACACTTAAAGTGTAACATTTTTTCACCACACCAACGAAGGGTTAA
>MU182463.1:106835-116991 GCA_016904865.1 Pissodes strobi | reverse complement strand
AACAAAAAACAACGAAATATACATGAAAAGTACAAAGTTAATCCCTTAACGTATCCAGAATTGCAAATAGAGTTTGGAAGGGGTATTTTCTGGCTGGTCTTAGGTTTTGGTCTCGTTCCTTGCACAATAGCTCCATCAAAGGGATTGTCTCAGGTTTCTTGGCAAAATTGGTTGTCAAAATTTCTAGGCGTTTAGTTATAGCCAAGATTTTGGTTTCCTGGTACAGCATTTCATTTGAAGAATTATGCAAATGGTTGTTGGGGTGTCGTATCTTGGTAAGGTTGCGTAATGCTGTGGTTGCTGCTACTTGAAGATTTTTAAGTGCTGGCGTTCTGCAATTAATATACATCGGATGCATATATTCCAAGAGCGGTCTGCAAATGCTTGTGTATATATGTGAAGCAGTTTTTTTGAAAATTCCCCTGTCTTTGTAGGTCAAACTTCTGAAATACTTGGATCTTTGTATGCACTTTTTTTACGTTTTTAGTAGGCTTAAAGTTCATTTTGTGGTCAATAGTTATTCCCAGGTATTTAACTGCTGATTTTGGATGTATCGCTTCGTTGCTCAGGATTATTGTAGGTGTTAGGTTGTTGATCTTATGGTTAAATATAATTAATTGTGATTTTCTGGGGTTTGCTTTTAATCGCCAAAGCTTAAACCATTCCTGGATGGATTGCATCAGGTTTTGCAGTGCTTCTTGTGTGGAAGTAATGTTATAGCTATGAGAAATTAATGCAGTATCATCGGCAAACTGTAAAATGTAACTGTTCTTGTTTTGTTCTTGTGCATCATGACTGGTATAAATGTCGTAACAGAATAGATTATACAGCAGCGGTGAAAGTGGTGAACCCTGAGGGACTCCTTGTTCGGCTTCAAGTGTGTTGGAGAGCTTGTTGTTGACTCGTATTCTAATGGTCCGGTGGGAAAGAAACTCCTTTATAATTACAATTAGATGTTGGGGGCAATTCATTAGATGCAGTTTGTATAAAATTCCCTTGTGCCACACATTATCAAAGGCCTTATTGATATCCAGCATTACTGCTGCACTCCGCTGTCCCTTTAATTTGGCTGTCTTTACATTTGATATGAGAATGGAAAGAGGATGTATTATTGAAGCCTTTGTCTGGAAGCCGAATTGATGTTTTGGGATGTGCATTCCCACACTTTTTTGTAGGAGTTTTTTAACAATTTTCTCAAAATTTTTTGAAAGAACTGGTAACAAGGTTATTGGTCTATAGCTGGATGGCCTGCTTAAGTCTGAGTTTGGTTTGCCAATTGTTGTTATGATTCCTTGTTTCCAGATAGAGGGGAAAAACTGTTTATTTAGACAAAACTCATACATTTTAATGATGTAATTATGGATCTCTACTGGTAACTTCCTCAATAGGTTTTTTGTTACAAAATCTGACCCTGGTGCTGTACTTTTGCCGCTGTTTAAAATGAGAAAATAATCTTTTTCCGATATTGTTTTAAAATTGTCAGAGATCGTGGTATTACTGAAATACTCATTGTACCAGTTGTTGATTATCTCAGAGTTTTGTCTGTCGAAGGTCGGGTCTTTATCCTCTTGGAAGGCTTTTTTTAAATGTCTAGCGAATACTTCGGCTTTTTCTGCATCCTCCTGAAATATTTGGTCTCCTTCGCTCAAGTCGGCAATGTGGTGTATAGGTTTGTATTTTGTAAATTTACGGATTTGTTGGAGAGGAAGCTTTATTAAATGAGAAGTTTTTAATAAAGTCTTTGATTTGGAGGTTTTTACGTCTATTTTTACCTGGGTTAAAATCTCCTATAATAATACAGTACTTGTACATGGCAGCTTTTGTGAAAATAGTGTCTTCTATGTGTGATGCTGATGGATGGATATACACTAATAAAATGTGTACATAGTCTTCGAGAAAGGGTATAGAAATATGGGTTGCTTCATTTAATGGGTTATTGACAACGGGGGGATTTTCTTTTCTCATTTTAAGCCTAGGGCGAACTTGCATTATTAGGCTGCCTCCTCTTGTATTAATTAAGGTAGTTCCATTGCGTTGAATTGTTTTCCAATTTTTGAATGTTGTATTAGAATGTCCATGGGTTTTTGTTTCAACGAAAAGCGCGCAGTTAATATCATTTTGCTCTATGTAGTGGTTGATAAGATGTTTTTTGGGCAAATAGCTGTTAATATTTGCATATAAGATTTTAGGCATGGTCAATATTGGCTGGCACGACTTCATCCTGTTTGATTTCGGTAGGGGATGTGGAGTTTGGGTCATCCAGATCAAACATAAAAATAAAGGCTCGGTTTCCTCCTGGAAAAACGATGCAGGTGTCTATATTGAACTCTTCTACAAACCTTTTACGTAGCTTAAGGACTAGCTCTTCTCTGTTGGTGTTTTTTGGGCTTATTGATTTGCTGTATATATGTGTTAATGATGCTGTCATGAATGGTAGGTAACTGGTTTGTGAACTCTTGACTCTTTGCGGGTATGTGTGGGATTTTTTATTTAAAGATTTTATTTTAATGTTGGGTATACCTTCGATTGGGCTTATTGGACGCTTAGGACATTTGAATGTCCATGCTTGGTGGTCTTCAGCTCCACAGGCGTTACACTTTGGGGGAAGATTTGTCTTGCATTTGGCTGTGCTATGGTTGTCGCCACATTTGTTACATGTCAGTGGGGTGTTGCAATTTTCGGTTTTGTGGGTAAATTGTAGGCATTTTGAGCATGGAATTGGTGCAGGTTTGGGGGGTAAGCTGGGAAATGCACGGTAGTGGCGATTTTTATAGAATATTCCATGATTGATCACTTTTTCATAGGCTTCAATATCTCCAGTGATTATTCTGACTATTGAAGTTTGCTTGCCAGTTGCTCGGGAGATTATTCTTTTGCAAAATCGATGTGTGACGTAGTTTGATATTTGTAGGTCCGTTATGTATTCTTCGATGTTACGTAGTACCGCCAAAAATGAGTCCACTTGGGTAGTAGTGATGTTTGATTTCTTAATGTTTGTGGTCGTTTCTTTGAATCGAGTGATCAAGTTAGAACTCATTAAATTATCTAACGATACCTTAACTTTCTCTTTGTTGACGTTTGTTTTTAGCAAAAGTCCCATTTTTGTTGTTAAAATTACATCCTTATTGTGTGGTTGCTCATTCTCCCAAATTTCTGACATTGCAATCCTATTGATATGGTCCTTTGTATTTATGTAGAAAAGGTATTTATACATTTCATTGTTTGCTTCTCTTATCTGTTTGGGTAGATTCCGTATTTTGTTTGTTGACGTTTTTTGTTTGTTTATATTTTCGGTTTGCTGTTCGGTAGGTTGTTGAACTTGATATGTTTTGTTTTTTTTTTTTGGACTTGAGATGGTGAAACATCGCCTATTATGTTTTGAATTTGTTCCCGTGAGTATTGTTTGTTGTCCCTTTTCCGCTTTTTATAATCAGCAATCATCCGATTTAAATCGTCGTCAGTCTCCTCAGATTCACTCATTTTTTTCCCGTTTTAAGGATATAGTTGTGAAGAATTTATTAAATAAATAAATACAAAAGAACACTACTTTTTACGCGCCAACGAATTTTATGACCTTCCTCGACGATGGTCGATCGCAAACTGTGGTTTGCGAAGAAATAGTCAGGTATTTGAGGACCATGTTTCACAGGCGGAAACTAAATTTTCTTTACATATTGCAAATTTAATTGAGCAAAATGATGTGATAAAGAATGTAATTCAGGATTCAAAAACAAAGGATAAATAAGTACAGTTACAGGAGGATTCATATAACAAGATAAGAGAGAAACTGAGCCAGAAGATTAAAGAGCTAAGTGATCTAAACGAAAATTTAATTAATACAATTGAGATGCTCGAAAAAGAAAAAAACTTTCACAAAAATAAGACTGAGATTTTGCAGACAGAGATTGACAATTTATTTAGTACTAATAAGCAGATGTTGACATCAATTAAAACACTTGAAGCAGAGAGGGATAGGTCTGCCAAAAAAGTGTAGTTAGCAGTAACTCAAAAGATTTGACCAAAAGTTGATCGCAAAAGCGCATTTAAACCCAACAGTGGAACCAAATGTGCTGATTTATGGTGATACAGAGTTGGGGGTTTCTCTTCTCTTCTCTCAGCTATGCTGAACTCTTCTTATAAGACTTCAGGTAATGTGCTTAGTAATGTTACAGCCCAAACTTCATGTGATTTTGCATTTCCTCAAATTATTGACTATACAAAAAATTCTGTTGTTGTTGTTTGTCTCGAGTTTTCCTGCACATTGCCTTCTGTTTCCCAAATGAAATCCTTGCTGTCCATGGGCAGGGTGGCAAATGTAATTTTTTGCATTATAACCGTAACATCTCTGTGAGAATAATTACTGATGGCTGACAAAATTTTAGATACCCCCAAAAAAATTCTGTGTCTAGACATTTGTCTGTATATGTTAGAACTACTTTTATCGTCTAAATTAGCATTAGCGTCTTTATGTATCAGTAATAGTAAGATAATTAGTGATGCACTCGCGATTGAAAGTGGGTCTTCGGTTACACCTCAACCAGACAGATGTGGGGACACCCTTGCTGTTGGATCTTCTTTTTTAATAGTATCTCTCTCCATAATCACTTTGCCCTAGTTCTTCTTAATATTCAGTATGTGCGTTCAAAAGTAAGCGAATTAGAACTATTTTTAGAATCAGTAAACTTTCCTAGCATGTTGATTCTTGCTGAATACTGGTTGAGGTCTGACGAGCCTATTGTTATCCCTGGTTATGTGTTGATTTCCAAATTTTCACGCAGACGATTTGCACATGTTGGTACACTTATTATGATGGAGTCATTTTTAGCTAAGTTCAGGTTTAGTACTGTTGACAGATTTAATCATTTATTGATTGGTGTGCGAGTTCTCCATTGTATTTAGCAGTAAGCCAAATTTTTATATTCTAGCGTTATATAGATCTCCATCTGGCAATTTGGATTTGTTTGTGGAAAATCTGGAAATCCTATTAAGTGAAATTTCGGTTAGTTCCATGGTGGTTTTGACTGACGATCTGAATGTAAATTTTTTAGAAAAGGTTAGTGCATCTAATCCAAAGTGTTTTAACATATAAAACTCATTTAATTGTAAGATGCACGTGGATCAGCCAACCCGGTTTTCGGCATTTTCTTCCTCAATTATAGACTAGTTTTTTACGAATTTTAACCAAGACTATAATCAGTGTAAAACTATCAATGCCGGTTTTTCTGACCATGAGGCAATAGTGGGGCTTGTGAAGCTCAATGGTAGAGTTGATGAGAGTAAGTTTAGACGCGGTAGGCTTTGTACTAGGGCAAATTTCCACAAATTATCTTTGCTTTGCAATGAATCAGAGTGGAGTGAAGTTTTGGCTACTGTAGACCCACTGCATTGCTTTCATCAGATGGTAATAAATAGTTTTGACATTGATTTTCCAATTATTGTCAACATAAATAAACGAAATAGAAAACTTTGGTTTACTAAGGGTCTACAAGTATCTGGAAAAATTATGTTCTCCCTTCACTACATAAGAAAATATTCTATTAATAATGTCACCTTTTTAAATTATTATAATAAATATTGCAGGATCTACAGAAACTCGATCAAATTGGCAAAGTGGACCTACTCTCAAAATAGGATAAATAATTCCTCCAATAGAGCAAGACAATATTGGAAAATTTTAAACGACCTGAGGGGTAAAAATGATGTCTTGCTTACTCCAAGCACCTTAGATTCCAGTGTCCTCAATTCCTTCGACTGTAATATTGCTAGTAAACTTTCAGCAAGAAAATAGATCCTAGGAGCTACCTAAAAAATGTGGTGGTGGATGACTCTTTCTTCTTTGTAGAAGCGCTTAAACGCGTATTCATTAATATGAAGAATTGGAATTCGTCAGGTTGGTATGGACTCTCACTGAGGATTTTCTTGGCTTTACCTCTTGTTGCTTTGCACGTTATGGCGGAGGCAATAAACTCTTCCTGTGTTTCTGGAGTCTTCCCGGGTTGCTTGAAGAGAGCAGTAGTTATTCCTCTCTACAAGGGGGTGAACACAACCATCCTTCTAATTTTAGACCCATGGCATTACTGCCTACCCTGGCCAAGATTGTGGAACGGCTCATCAAGGTGAGGAGGGTTTCGTTTTTGAATGGGCTTGGCCTATTGAGCTTTCACCAGTTTGGCTTTCGTGAGTCTATGGACACAAAGGATGCCATCTTTAACTTTCTAGAACATCTTAACAACAGTCTCAACGCTGGTGGAGTTGCAGCAGCAGTGTGCTATGACTTGTCAAAGGCTTTTGACTGCGTGAGTCACTGGGTGCTGCTGATGAAACTGTGGCGCTTCGGTTTAAGGGGAGCTGTCCTTGAGTAGTTCCGTTCTTATCTTTCGGATCGCGTTTAGGCTGTTGAATTTAATGGTGGTACCTCTGAGGAGCTTAATTTAAATATAGGTGTGCCACAGTGTTTGGTACTTGGTCCTCTCCTTTTCTTCATTTACGTGAACGATCTGCCACAACTGCAGGTAACCGGCAGATTTACACTATTTGCAGATGATATCACCATCCTCTCGCATGACTCAGATGTGAGCCTAATGGAGGCATATCTAAGGACGGCTTTGTTGAGAATAAAAGACTGGTGTGACGCAATTTTTTTGATATTTAAGGTTTCTAAAACCAATATCCTTAATTTTAAGTGTGAGACCAATAATATATATTAGAATAATGAACCTGTCACCATGCCAGTAAGTTTTTGGGTGTTTCAATAGACAAAGCCCATAAATTTGAAGTCCATATTGCAAATATGGGCAAGAAAGTTTCATCTGCCTGTTACGCTCTATGAGTTATTGCTGAATCTGAATTTCTCCATTGCCAGATGTGCATACTTTACGATTATCGAGTCCCACCTTCGATATGGAATTTGCTTTTGGGGTTCGTGCTCGGATTACCTTTTAAATTCACTATTTGCACTACAGAAAAGGGCCATTAGATGTCTATATGGAGCCAAGCCTCGTGACTCATGACGCCCTCTCTTTCTAAGCCATATTATTTTAACACTGTGTTAGTTTGGGTTAGAATTTTTATTCTGGAAACAGTTTGTTTGGTTTTTATAAAATACAAACATAAACTAGTATTAAGTAACCAATATAATACTAGCAAAATTACCGGCTGAGGCTACCCATTCCTCAATCTCAACGTATCCGTTGCTCTATTGTATATGGAGGTAAAAAATTATTTAATAATCTTCCACTAGAAATAAGAAGACTTAAGACTCAAAGAAGTCTACGTATAAAGACGAAGAAATTTCTCGCTAGTAAAGCTTACCATAATTTAACCTAATTTTATAATGATTGGCATTTAAGGATTTTTTATGTTTTACTGAAACTTAGTGTCTAGTTTTATATCTTGTATAATGTTTGGCTGTATCTACAACTTTTATGTTTATATTGACAATAAAGCATTTTTGAGTTTGAGTTAAGCTTGAGTTTGTAAATAGAATTGTGTGTCCCTTCTTAGAGATAGTTGGTATAGAGCAGGGACAGTGTGGGAGATAATATACACCCTTGAGCAGTGCCGGTGGCAGTCCGTATGCAGTCAATTCGCTTAACAATCCGTCATGCCTCACCCTATCAAATGCTTTGGATATGTAGACTGCACAAGATTTGT
This sequence comes from Pissodes strobi, assembly GCA_016904865.1. Classification (NCBI taxonomy): domain Eukaryota; kingdom Metazoa; phylum Arthropoda; class Insecta; order Coleoptera; family Curculionidae; genus Pissodes; species Pissodes strobi. Next base: position 109,338 of record MU182463.1, on the reverse strand, counting down.
CGTAGCTCTCGATGGCTTTGGTCCCCAATAGTGAAGGGAAAATAGGAGGTTTTTTAGAATCGAATATGTGCATTCGAATTCTTTTGAGAATCGAATGATTATTCGAATACAAAGAATCGAATTATTTGGATTAGTCGCGATATCCCAAATGTTTTAATGAGCGATTCAACCTCTCGAGGTTTCGAGTGACTTTGAAGTCTCGTTTTCGAATTCAAATTTACAAATTGTCTGATTCTGGATTGTTTGTTCTTGAGGTCTTCATTCTTGATACATTTAAGCATAAGAGCTAAACTTTTTACAAATATTAGTGAAAGCATTTACGATTAAAAAATAAAATATTGGTTAAAAGTTGTATAAAATTGTGGTTAAAAGTTGATTTGTTTAGATATTATGTAAAAGTTTATTAAAGATTTACTAAAATCATCACTTTTTAATAATTTAAATTTGAATTCCCAAAACTCATCATCTTTTGCATATTGCAAAAGTGTGTATGTCATACCTGCCGACTACCGCATTTAAAATTAATGATATGTTTACTACAGAAAAGAATATTCAACAATTAAAAAACTATCACAGTAATTAAACTGCTCTATTTTATACTTTATATTTATTTTATTTATTTATTTATTTATTTATTGATACTCTTACAAACACAATCATGATTGTAATTAAAAGTAAGAGAATAAAATCTGAAGAATAAAATGATTTAAATTAAAGATATCACTAAACTATGAACAAAACAAAACGAACAAGTATCACATAGAAAAAAAACAGGTACCTACAATACCAACAACACTTAAACTATAAGCACCTAATACCTTAATAATTAAATAATTTAGCCTGTGAGAAAGTAGTACCTTATTTCTTTGGTGTTATTATTTCTATCAAACAAATCTATATTGCAAGCTTCCAGAAGCATATCACATTGGTACATCATATGTCTAAAAGACGAGCAATCAGTAAGGTCAATATAAAAAACCTTCCTATATTGCATTCGTAAATTAATTTTAAGAACTAAACATTGTATACTGTTTATCAACTGTGGATTTCTGAATTTCAAATTATTAATGAAGAAATACACAAAAAGAACACCTTGAAGTGATCTCCGCTTCTGTAAAGAGATCATTCCAAAATCCTCGAGCATGCCTCTGTGGGATATCATATAAGGATAGATATGATTTTTTTTTCAAAAAGAGAAATCTGAGAAATCTTTTTTGCACTTTTTCTATTAGATTTATGTTGACTTCTGCCTGTGGTGACCACACAACAGAAGCATACTCGAGATGTGATCTCACAAGTGCATTATATAGTTTAATCAGAGTACAAATAATATCGAGTAGATTCACTTAGCAAAAATCGTTTGATGTTTTTGGATCAAACGCAAAAGCCGCAACACGGTAAAAAAATTAGTTTTTATCCTACCTGCAGCAGCGAGCAGTGTGTGAGGGGAGATTCTAAAAGTATTAGCTGATGCAAAATTATTTCCTCGGTTATTATTTGATACACGATATTTCAAAGGGCTATTAAGGTAATTTTTAATACGTGATTCAAATGAATAAAACTATGTAATAAAGTTATACAAATTAGTAACGTATACTAAATTCAAAAACATTATAAATAAAGGTAATACCTATTAAAATAATTTATTTGACAGTTCGTAACTTGATTCATCTATTAAAACATGTATAAAGCAGAAGGTTCAAAGTACCTGAGAAATATTGTGGGAATTTAAATATAAAAAGGACAAATTAAGCTAGTAAAGTAAATTTATAGCTTCTTAAAAGTCTAAACACTTCATTACTCGCGCTACGAGTATTTCTCTCACTTGTTCTGCGAAATCGTCAGTTTTCGGAGATGGCTTTGCGGACGGAGTTGTCCTCCACTACTCTAGCTGACTTATTTGGCGTCCTCTTTAACATAGCCAATTAACCGGGTGCATTTCTCAAATGATTGGCTGCATTTGTGAGAATTTATCTCATCGCGCTACGTCTGCCGTAGTACTTTTAACATTGAAAATGTTTCTGTTTTGCTGTTATGGGGCATCAAATTGCGAAAAAGTGCATGCTACATTTGCCACACATGATGTCATATGCGTGATGAACTACTAACCCAAACTAACCAAAAGTAATGAAAAGCACCAAAAAGAACTAACTGTATCGGAACAGATTAAAAAAATTAAAGTAAGACTAACTCAAATTATCCGAACTTTTGCAGCTAACCAAAACTAACCAATTACATTAAAATTTGTTCTAACGTATTGGATCCGGTTCAAATTACTAATTGGAACTAACTGAAACTAACCGAAAGTTGAGTGAACAACTAACCAAAAGCACCAAACACGCCTAAACCGTATCGGCAAATTACAAATATTAAAGTAAGTTAAACTACGTTAGGGTTTGGAACCTTCGGCAACATGCACTAAAACAGAGTATTATCCACAATACCGAAACAGAACATTTGCACTCGACGCGCGTTTCGCTAACCATGTTAGCATCATCACGAG
>MU182463.1:88752-104244 GCA_016904865.1 Pissodes strobi | reverse complement strand
CCGCTGCGCGTCGTGTTTTGAAATATGTCGCGCGTGCTTTAAAGGCCTTCTTATACACTTATATCATAATATACTATTAAAATAGCTAGTGTTTCTCATAAGAAAACCTTATACTTTATAAGCTTTATTTACAATATATTCATAGTGTGTATTGAATCTGGAACCACTCTCAAACCAAACACCAAGATCTTTACACTCAGACTTACGCAAAAATAGTTTATTTTTGATATTATAAGGAACAGCTATATGGCTTTTTTTTTTCTAGTGAATGAAATAACTGAACATTTTTCTATGTTTAGAGGTAATTTGCTATCATTCAACCAACTACACACTGCATTCAAGTCAGACTGCAATTTATTGCAATCATCCAAACACGTAACAGATTTAAACATCTTAAAATCATCAGCGAATATAAGGCATGATGAATGTTTAATACAATTGGGTAGTTCATTGATGAATATAAAAAAAAAAGTGGTCCCAAGTTACTGCCCTATGGAACACCTGAAGTTGCAGTAATCTCCTGAGATAGACACTGGCCAACCCTAACCTGCTGATATCTATTTGTGAGGTAAGACTTCATAAACTGTAGTCCCTGCTCAGAAAATCCAAGCACTCCCAGTCTTTGCAGCAACAAGTTGTGATTAAGCTTATCAAATGCCTTTGCATAGTCAGTCATAACTGTATCTAGTTGCTGTTTATTATTTATTGATGTGGCAACTGACTCAGAAAATAAAAGAAGATTGGTGACTGTTGATCTATCAGGCAAAAAGCCATGTTGCTCTACTGCAAATGAATCTTTAAATTGGGTATAAATATTACCATAAATAATAGTTTCAAATATCTTGGCAACAGAATTTAAAATACTTATTGGTCTATAGTTTATAATTTGTAATTTTTCGCCTGCTTTGAAGATAGAGCATTAGGAAAAACTCTTAAGAGCATTAGGAAAAACTTTGGTTTGAATTGATAGATTAAATAAAAAAGTTAGAGGTTGCACCAGAAAGACCGCACAGCCTTTATAAATATAAGATGGTATGTTATCACCTCCAGTGGATTTTTTTGTTTTTAATTTACGAATAGTTGCTCTAACAATGTCTTCAGAGATTTTAGAGAAGTAAAAATTACCGGGGTTTGTAAAAACATGATCACAGTTATCAGTCGCATAGACAGAACTGAAGTACTGTGCAAAGGCATCAGCTATACTTTTAGGATCAGATTTCATAGCATTATTATGATATACAGGGTGGCCCATTAGTGTGACAAAGTTCAGTATCTCCCTTATTTACAGAGATACAAAAAAAAAGTTAAATATAAAAGTTGTAGGATATGTCGTGGTCCATAGTGTAAAAATATTTTCAATTATACAGGGTGCTTCGTGAAAGCCTGGTGTTTGTTTTTTTAATTTTTTTAAATGGAATGCCCTGTATATTATTGCACATTTAGATTCTACATAAAATTCTAGATATATTTCATGTATAATATCCTATACCTAGGTCTAACCGTTTTTGACAAATTTCAAATTGTATGTCAAAAATGACGTTTGCAGGCCAAAACATCATTGGCAATCTTTGCTAACCAAAGCCCTAATTAATTAATTGGGGTTAATTTCCTTGTAGAACAGGACCTACTTTAGTAGACTGTGTTGATATTTTTATAATAAATTGATACAGGGTGATCAAAAACGATCATTAAAAAGTATATTCAAAAAAACCTAAAAACTTATTTTTTTTAAATGGAAACCTCCTATTTTTATTATTTTATCTTATTTAGCATTCAAAATAAAGGTGACTTTGCATAAGATTGTCTATTCGAAAAACTTGTAGTTTTTGAAATATTGACCATTTAACATTTTTCTATTGTAAGATTGCTACACGGCTTTTAAGGTTTGTTGGTAGTTGGCCATGGCGGCGTGGCGCGTCGAAAAAAAAACAATCGAGCACTACAGATGATGCCACCATTTCTTGTTATTTGATAATTTGTGTTGTGTATTTCGGTATTTTATAGCAATTTCATTTAAAACTTAAATCAGAATTTTAAATAATGAATTTTTCACAAGCCGAAATGGTCGATATGATCTTTGTTTTGGGATCTAGTGACAAGAATGCGCTATTAGCAAGAAGGATTGTATCGACAACAGTTTCCCGAGAGACGGTAACCTGAAAGAAGGGCATTCGAAAAATTTCTGGAGCGTTTTGAAAGAACTGGCAGCGTGGCATATGAAAATAATACTAGGGAAAAGCATGCACAAACTGAGGAAAATCAATTAAATGTACTATTAACAGTAACAGAAAACCCGCATATTGGACAGCGATCCCTTTCTCAGCAGGTTGGTGTTGAACGAAGTACGGTTCAGCGAATACTGAAGTCTCAAAAAATGCACCCCTATCATATTCAAGTACTTCAGGAGTTGGTTCCCGAAGATTACCAAAGACGATTGGGGTTTTATTTGTAGGCTCAAAAGAAAATAAATCAGAAAAGAAATTTTGCTCATTTGACCCTATTCACAGATGAGGCCACATTTCACAGAAACGGATGTGTAAATAGACACAATTTTCATTACTAATCGACTGAAAGTCCATATTTTGTAAGATATACTAACCCAAACTAGATGGACCTTAAATGTTTGGGGAGGTGTTGTCGGAAACCATGTAATTGGACCATACTTCTTTGATCAAAGAGTAACAGGGGAAGTATACTTAGACTGTTTACATGACCATTTAGATAAATTATTGGCTCAAGTGACAAATGACACACAACAAGAAATGTGGTTTCTTCCTGATGGGGCCTCAGTTCATCATACAGCGCCGATCATAACATTTTTAAATGCAAGATATCCAGATCGTTGGATTGGCAGGAGAAGGCCTGTTTCGTGGCCTGCTAGATCCCCAGATCTAACCAAAATGGACTTTAGCAAATGCGGGTATATAAAAGAGCAAGTATATAAAATATCGTCTACAACAAAGGACGACATGAAATTAGAATTAGAAACTGTTTTCAAGATACCAGTGTTGAAATGTGTCGAAATTTAAGTAGCGAATTCGAGAGCCGTACTGCACTGTGTATTCAAGAAGGGGGCGGACATTTCGAACATTTAATTAGGTAGTAAGTAGGTATTTGACGTTTATCTAGTATTTTAAGGTGTATCTGTACAACTAGTTATACTCGTAGCTGTATAATAGTTATAGTTTTCGATATATTATCAATTTAATAATAATATTAATAATTCATTTTCTATAATAACAGACGGGATTCGGTCTCCTGAGTCATTGTTTACAGTTTATAATATTAACTATATAATCCAAAAAAATGTTATATTTAAGAAAAAAATAAGTTGATGTGCACCGCTTGTGCGTCAAAAATTCAAAAATATAGCAGTTAGGGTTATAATTAGGATTACCATTACAATTTCGTGTTCATTTTTATTACTTACATAAATTTTAAACTAAAAAAATATCGAAAATTTCGGCTTGTGAAAAATTAATGATTTCAGTTTTAAATGCAATTTCTATAATATACACTAATACACAACACAAATTATCAAATAAAAAGAAATGGTGGCATCATCTGTAGTGCTCGATTGTTTTTTTTTCGACGCGACACGCCGCCATGGCCAACTAACGACAAACCTTAAAAGCCGTATAGCATTTTTACAATAGAAAAATGTTAAATGGCCAATATTTCAAAAACTACAAGTTTTTCGAATAGACAATCTTATATAAAGTCACCTATATTTTTAATGCTAAATAAGATAAAATTATAAAAATAGGAGGTTTCCATTTAAAAAAATTAACTTTTTAGGTTTTTTTGAATATACTTTTTATTGTTCGTTTTTGATCACCCTGTATCAATTTATTATAAAAATATCAACACAGTCTACTAAAATAGGTCTTTTTCTACAAGGAAATTAACCCCAATTAATTAATAAAGGCTTTGGTTAGCAAAGATTGCCAATGATGTTTTGGCCTGCAAACGTCATTTTTGACATAAAATTTTAAATTTGTCCAAAACGGTTAGACTTAGGTATAGGATATTATACATGAAATATATCTAGAATTTTATGTAGAATCTAAATGTGCAATAATATAAAGGGCATTCCATTTAAAAAAAGTAAAAAAACAAACACCAGGCTTTTACGAAGCAACCTGTATAATTGAAAATATTTTTACACTATGGACCACGACATATCCTACAACTTTTGTATTCAACTTTTTTTTGTATCTCTGTATATAAGGGAGATACGGGACTTTGTCACACTAATGGGCCACCCTGTATAGTTTGGGGAATACCACTCTGTTTACTTTTAGAAGCAATAAAACACCAGAAACCACTTGGATCCACATTTGCATTTTGCTCCACAGCCCTCTGAAAACTTTGATATTCAAACCTAGTTTGCGTTTTAATATCCCGCCGCAGAGTTATGTAAGCCAGATTTAAATCCACATTATTAGTTTGTAATTGCTTATGCAGTTTATTTTTTGTCTAATTTTTCTAATTAGTTCAATTGAGAAATATTTAGGATATTTACAGTGATTTGAAGAGTTATTAAATTTTTTGGGTACCGCTATATCAATGCAAGAATATAGTTTTTCATAAAAATTTACATTTTCGCTTTGTTCCAAATATTCCCAAGTCAAAATTCCAAACAGTGAGTACAGCAAACAAAAATCACCCTTTGAATAATTATATGTGTATGATGTTTGGATATTATTGAAAGAACTATGGTCAGTCTTAAGTTGCAGCTTAAAATTTAAAGAGGGATGATAATCATCTTCTTTAACTAATGGAACAGTACACCTACAAAAATCTAAAATATTTACATTACCTAAGACTAGATCCAAGCTTCTACCCGTAAAATTCATCACAGTTTTATATTGCATAAAATTACACATACTTAGGAACTCGTTTAAAATACTTACATTCCTGCAAACTAGCTCTTCCAATGACTCCAAAAAATCAAAAAAAGAGTCATTACAGGTATTAGGTGGTACATATATACAAAATAGATACATTACAGATTTTTTAAATTTAATTTTTAAAGCTAGACATTCAATATCACAATTAGATTCAAAATTAATAACCTCCATATGGTTTTTCCATTGTCTCTGTCCTTTCGGAATACAAGGCATCTACAGTCAAATAATTCTGCATCGCAAAAGCCCTCAGTTAACCAAGACCCAGTAAGCACGATGATATCATAAGACTCAGATAATATGCTGGTGTATAAATCGTGCACTTTTGTTCTCAGGCCACGAACATTTTGGTAATACACAGTAAGATGAAGAGTTTTATGTGAAGAAATACTTGAAATTTCTATGTTTGAGGGTCCTTCTCTGTTGATGGCACCCTCTTCTTCTGGAAAAACTTCGATACTATAGCCCCATTAGGCCATAAATCTCTCCTCCATGCATTTTTTAGATCCTCTGACAGTAAGGCAGTCACTTTGAATGAGGCATAAAGCTCTGGATGCTTAGATGGATGTAACGTACATTTGACATCCTCAAAATGCGGTTGAAGGAATTTTGAAGATCATCAGCTGTGGTTTGGGGTGCTAACCTTGTGAGGTGAAGAGAAGAGTACCTGGGTACCGTGAGTAAACCATTGCAGCTTTGCTCATTTCTGCCAACAGCAAATCTACGACGCCTCCTGTTTTGCACTTGTCGCCACTCATTTTCACCTTCTGTATATAGTATAGCGTTTTCGATTATTGTTCACCATAATACAAAACAAAGCCCGCTATTATTTGTTGCTCAGACGGTAGACCAGCATAATCGAACAAGTTACATTATAATCGCATTTGTCGCGAATTGTGCCGATTTATATTTCACTTCGATTCAACAAGCATTCGAGGGACGATTAATTCGTTGTTAGGGTATTCGAATATTTATGGGATTCGAATTCTTCGTTGAGAATCGAATGCATTCGAATGCGAGCCAGAATCGAATACTTCAATTATTTTTATTTGAATAGTCCCTTCACTAGTCCCCAGGTTGATCTGTGCTTACCATACTGGCGCGGCTATCGCTTATGATGCCTGATGATTCGAGACATTTTAATAGCTATTCGTTGATCAGTTTCTCCATAACTTTGAACATGATGGGTACTAAGGCAATTGGACAGTAGTTATTTGGAATCGTTTTTTACCTTTCTTCGAAATTGGTTGCACCTGAGCGTATTTCCAGCTAGAATGATACTAATCTAGATCTTCAAACCTACATATTTGTATTATCTTCTGTGACACGTTTTATCAATTTAATTTGGAACTTTTAGGCTTATTTTTCGCACAGATTGTCTTTGTAGCAGTTTGAACCTTGAATTTATCTGCGAATGTTATGGATAACTAAATTTTAGAATTCGCCAAAATTTCGTTTATATATACTGTTAAGGTAGTTTATTATAATAATAACTCGCCCAAAATTTATTTATAATATCATTCACCATTACAGCAAATAACTTGGAAATAAAATGCACTGAGATTGCACCTATCCTATTAATTACAAATGCTATACCTAACACCATAAAGTCGTGTATTTAATTATAAGGCAAGTCCATGTCTACTAATTAAAAAACTCTGGTAAAAAGGGCCAGGAAGGTCATTCTTCCGAATCTCTCACTCAGTTTTATCCGGCTTTATTAAATAAAGTCCGTGGCGCGTAAGCTTCACGCTCCGATGCAAATATTTGTGTCCATCTCGACATATGTGCGAGCTTTTCTGCTGTAAAACGCTAATTTTTAACGTGTTTCATTTCGTTGTAGGTCATTCCCTACTAGGAATGATGGTTAGTATTTAAATTAACCTAATGTTCTTAACTGTTTTCTTTTTAAATAGCATATTTTGTGGACAGCGTCTTACTTAATCTAGAAAAGCATGTGACCGAATATTCCCTTTTTAATTATGAGATGCAAGTTCAAGCTGTTAAATGGATCTAAATGCAAGCTCTTAAATGAGTCTGATTAGATGAACCCATCAATCTTTATGAAAGAGAACCATTTTATTACATTTAATCTCATTCTATACAAACCTTTAGGACTTATTTTTCAATAAAGAGCTTTAAAATGCAATTTTTGAACACGCTCCCATAGAAGAGTCTCATAGCATTGACAAGTCAAATATATCATAGCGGAAAACACTTCATAAGGAGAAAGCATATTCGGTAAAGGGATAAATCTTGGGTTGATTCATTGCGGTGGGCTTACATATTTAATTTTAATCAGTATTAAAATTCCACGTAATGTGTACGAGGAAAGACAGGCATTTGGGGCTTGGCCCTTGCATTGTGTTACAGTAGCAGATCTGCTACACAAAATGTCTTATGGGTTATTCCATAATATTCTGACAATTATTATTCTTTTTCTACTCGAAGATTTCATACTAAGGGATATAGATGCTACTGGAATCAAGAAAATATATTTATGTAGAATAACCACACCTTATAAAAGTCTACAAAGGAAATGGGAGGTATATAAAGGGGTAACCAAAATCTTAGTGAGTATAGTGTGCCAATAAGAGGAAAGAAATTGTACTTCCCATTATTTCCTCTTTTACTAGATATAGCTATGCAAAACGATTGGCGCCTCTATAAAAATAATTATGGCAAATGGGACCACTTGCATATTACTGTGAATGTACAGGGTGTCCGGTTATAAATGTAACCCCCCTTTAACTTTTTTATTTACCCTCGTATAAAAAAATGTTAAGTACAAAAGTTGTAAGGATCTTCATATAGTTTTCTGCGGTGTTACTAGAAAAACAATTGAACATCGAAATTCTACTGTGCAAATTAAATTAATGTTTTTTTAAATGGGACACCCTGTATATTCTTCCGGATATCGGTAGAGCTCTTTAAGACGAGTTCAGTAATATAAGGTTTGTTGGGTCTTGCTATAATAGTTACCACGTAAATTGCAAGAATGTCGGGTATCTGATTATTACTGAACCCCTCTACTAAATTCTTTATTTGGTGAGCTAGAAAAAAATGTTGTATAAAAAAGTTGTAGGTTCCTTTAGAAACTTTTCTGCGGTGTTACTAGAAAAACAATTGAACATCAGAAAAGCTTCTGAAGGAAGAATTTTTTTCTAGCTCACCAAATAAATAATTTAGGAGAGGGGTTCAGTAATAATCAGATCTCCGACATTCTTGCGATTTACGTGGTAACTATTATAGCTAGACCCAACAAACCTTATATTACTGAACTCGCCTTAAAGAGCTCTATCGATAGACAGAAGAATATACAGGGTGTCCCATTAAAAAAAACATTAATTTAATCTGTACAGTAGAATTTCGATGTTCAATTGTTTTTCTAGTAACACCGCAGAAAACTGTATGAAAATCCTTACAACTTTTGTATTTAACATTTTTTATACGAGGGCAAATAAAAAAGTTAAAGGGGGGTTACATTTATAACCGGACACCCTGTACAGACGAATATCACTTAGTATTATGCAACGAAAATCAACAACATTATTTTGGATGATATAAAAGCAAACAATTTTATAAGCCGTAAATGTAATGCTGGTCTGCACCTAAATATCACACAATTAATTGTTTTGAACATCAGTACGCTAATTTTATGTACTCTCTTTTTAAAGTAAAGCTTGTATTTTTACAACCGTGTCTTATTCTAAACGTAGTACTCGTGTAAAGCCCTACCCTGATTTTAAAAGTACGCCCTATTTCGACCTGATCCAAATCATAGAAAAAGAAAGTAGTCTCAGGGTTAAATAGGTCGAAGCATATCGATATTTTGTGTGGTATCATACACTGAAATAAAAAATTATTTGATCCAAATAAAAATGGAGTTTATTCAAGCAAATATTTGTTTGCTAATGGCCAAACAAATATTTGTTTGAATAAAAAATAATATTTATTTGATTTATTTTTAAGATTTCCTTTGTTCGAAATAAATATTTATTGCGAACAAACAATATGATTTTATAATCGTTGTTCACATCAAACAAAAATAACTTTAAAACAAATAAAATTATTTTGATTCAAATACGAGAAATTATTTCGTACAAATACCCAAAACATTGGTTTAAATATCCGGCCTAACTAAATTAAAACACAAAGCTTTTGGAACAAATATAACATATATATGTTCTAAAACCTTTGTGTTTTGATTGAAATCTGAGGTATATTTGTTTCAAAAACTTTGTGTTTTAATTTAAATAGGTCGGTTATTTAAACCAAAGTTTTGGGCGTTTGAACGAAATAATTTCTTTTATTTGAATCAAATCATTTTTATTTGCTCAAGCCTGTTCAATGTTTACTGTTTGTGTTGATGACTTAAATAAAAAAAAAGAAATGTTGGCTGTTGCAAATATGTGTTCATCTTTCTAAATGGACTATTTATTGACATTCAGTTAGCTTAAAAAATTGAAAAACTGTTATTATTCTTAAGACTCTTTTAGGTTTCACGTTTTAGCTGAAATAAACTATATGCCTCAGTTTTCTTTTAATTGCTAAAAAATCCAAAATCCGAACCCTATCTAACTCGCCGATTTGTAAATGGTATGTCAGAACACTTAACTTTTAATTACCAAATTCATGACAAGAACAGTTGTCCACAGTAAATAAAATAAAAGTTTAAAAGGGATATCCAAGAAACATTTTTATTCAAAGGTATTAAAAGCAAAGAACAAAACGAGTATTTCCAAAATATAAATAAAACATATAATCAGATTATTTTCTATCTGCTTATCACTGGTTGTGAAAGTTAATCATTTTTATAATAAAAAAAACTATTATTAGAAGCTAAAAACATCTTTTTTCTAAATACTAGATAGGAACATAAACATATTATTGGATAAGATGTACTACTTATTAATTTTAACGGTAACTCACTAGTTTTTATAAAAAATACCAAAATTCTAGAGTCCATAAAAATTTTATCATATAAAAATAGTAAAAGGCAGTAATATTTTACTTAATTAAACTAATAGGACATACAACTACCTCTCCAGATCCAGTATAATGAGCATTGCACGGAAATGGCACAAGATTTTCACCGATTCTATTGTTAGTAACGACATTAAATCGATTTCCATCAGGCTACGTAAAACTTCGATGCCATATTTAGATCTAAAAATAAAACAACAATAATTAAAACAAAAAATAATAGAAACAAAACAATTGTGACTGTTGTTCATAATGCTATTTAAATAGCCTGCTGCATTGTTTAAAAGTATATCTTATCCATTTAACTAAAATAATTAATGTTTTGTTTTAAATACTATTAGATTTAATCGAAATAAAAAACAATTTGCTTCAAAACTGTACTTCCATGGATCATCCATTTATTTATTCAGATTGAATAAATAGGGCTTTGAAATATCTATCAATTCATATTACATATATTATGTAGGTACAAGAACGAAAATGACGCCATTGAACTTGTACAACGTAAAAAGCAAAAATACTCAATCAAGATCGTACGCCAAACTGCCTAAGCGTACTGTTATACACTATTTTAGGCGAATATCGCGTGAATTCATCTGCATTGCTAGGTAGTAACATCAGAAAACAATTTATAATTACTAGTAAAATTCACGCCATTTTGCTTATGAGAGAACGCTTCTTTATTTACAAACGATTAATTATGTACCTAGCTAAGTAATATAATAAAAACGTAACTTACCTTGAAATGAGGGCACAAATGACCCAAGTCCCACTTAATTAATGTATTTTCCATCACAAATACTAAAAAAATAGCGACCTTGGACGGATACACTCTATAAAATCTCCCTATAGGACGGGAGCAGAAATGAAATTGCACTGCACGAGGAGCGTAGAGCGTCGACGTGGCTGCACAACTGCTACGAGTTGAACGAGACTCGGATGAAGTAATAATATTTGGTCCAATATTCACAATCTTTAATTTAAAGCAACCCTTATTTGTTTTAAATAACGGAGAGGTTTCGTATCTGTAAACCTTTAAAGCGAATAAATATGTGTTTAATATGGAAAAAAGTCTTGCTATCATAAGGCAAAGAAATAACCAAGAAAAATCAAACACGCCCAATTGTTTAAATTAAAGAAATTTTGTTTAATCTAAGTATTTTTTATTTAAAGCAAATAAATAAAAAGCAAAGAAATATTTATTTTTTCCACATTTTTATCAGTGTAGGGACTAAGTGCCTTCAAAATGCTTTATACACATTCAGCGATTTTACAGAATAATTACTTATAGTAGGGGCAAGGGAGGCACATCTCTGCACGTTGCAGTTAATGGACACATCTCAGACACATTCACACCATTAACGCGGGCGTGCCTCAGGGCGCAATACTTTCACTAACTCTCTTCCTCATCTATATTAATGACCTGCTGACCGAAACTAATTTTCCTTTTTACAGTTTTGAAGAAGACGGTATCCTTGTCACCCAATTTGAATCAGATATGCCTTTACCAGTGATTGAGACTTATCACCGTAGACAGGAGCAGTTTACAACAATTAATCAAGATCTGGAGAAAGCTCGAACTTGGGGCAACATAAATGTGGTCCAGCTCAATCAGACTACTGAGTGTCTCGGTCAACAGCAATATGTTCTGACATGACCACGTTGCTAACACCGGAAAATCAGCCTCGCAGAAGCTGTATACACCGCAGCAGCTGCTGTTGCTCTACAAAGCGCAAATAAGACCATGCTTAGAATATTGCTGACACATCTGGGGTGTCACACCGAAGCACACCCTATAGCGGTTGGATTCTATTCAGAAGAGAGATACGCATCTCGGCGGCGACCCGGAGTTGACCCCGGATCTGGATAGTCTGGAACACCGGAGACATGTGGCCGAGACATCCCTATTTTACAGATATTTTCACTGCAGATATTCCCAGTGTTTTAACGTATTTAATTAGTTCTACCACGTTGGCTAATAAATCTAACCTAAAAACAAAGGAATAATGTTAGATGAGATTTCTTGTGCTATGATGTTCTGTGGGTCACATTGAGCCACTAACATTCGAGTAGATTGGGTCATAACCCATTCTACCCCTTCTCCTGTCTAATCCACAACAGGTTTTATAAGTTCTAATATAATTTTTATTGCAGGTTTCTGTAATTTCTTCGAAAATGGTGCGAACCTATGTTAGGAAGACTAATAGGTTAAATATTTATAAGGAGTCCATTGCCAGGAAGTATGTTTTAAGCTGCTCTGTATAACTTTTGGTATCAGGCGGACGACATTACAGCGCAGATTTATTAAGAACAAAGTCGACATTCAGCAGCATCTATTGACGATTCAGGTCAGGAAAGCAGTTCAAGCGACGATAATAGGAATGGAAAAGAATCTAAATATGCATCCCACCAGATATTTTCTAGTTCACAAGAAGAAAAGTTGGGGAGTTATAAAAAAGCATCGCAAATTCAACATGGACTAACTTATGAAACTATGAGGAAACTGGTATATGATTTTGTCAAAGTTGCAAATTCTGAAAATCCTGCTTCATCGAATAAAGAGCTTATGGCCAGAAAAGAGTCGATGAAGCCACTTATGTGTCAAAATTCATCTTTAAGCCTTTGAAAACCTGAGAATACAAGCATGGCACGCGTTGTTGATTTCAATAGAGAAAGTGTGGGTGAAGTTTATTCAAACTTAGAGCAAGTTCTTATTAAGTACAAGTTCCTACCTAATAAAACATTTAATCTCGATGAGACTGGTGTGACAACTATTCTTACATCATCAAAAGTTGTTGCAGAGAAAGGCAAAAAGCATGTAGGGTAAATATCATTGGCTGAGAGAGAGGGAGCTTGCTCACTGCTGTTGATATCTTAAGTGCCAGTGAAAATTTCTTTCCGCCCTGCCTAATATTTCCAAGGCAAAAATGCTTACCCTACTTCACAGATTGGGCTCCTCCAGATACACTAGGTTGGTTGGACTTTGACCTTATTTGTTGAGGTTCGTCGTCATTGTAGGGTATCAAGAAAACACTCCGTATTTCAGAAATTAGACCAGTGAAGGTAATCCGTCCTGGTCGAGGTTTAAGCGAAGGTTATTTATATTATCTGGTAGAAGTAATATTATTGTTTCAATTCAACAAACGCGCTACCAAACGCCGACAACAAGGATGACCTAACCTTGACGACCTTGCACTGTTATTATAATAATGTATACAAGTTTTGAACCTACATCAACTCGATATATATAGGAGATTAGAAGACAATCGGTATCAGTTAGTATAAGCCGTATTATACAACATAATATAATGATAATCATAGCGAAAATTATAAGTAATAGTTAATGTGAATACAGAACTCAAATATGACCTGGAGTATTATTCAAATGAACATAAGAGTTCTACATCATATTAAAAATAAAGCTAACTGTTCTCCCTTGCTGCTGCTAATTGATGTCAGGCAAGTCTATAAGCAATTTTTGCAGAGAAAATGGCATAGTCAAGGTCTTATTTTCGCCGCATACGTCCTACCAGCTGCAACCACTCGATTCAACCGTTTTTCAATCAAATTGCAACGTCATTTTAACCATTGGATGATAAATCCTGAAAATATTAATATTGAGAAATTAATATCAACACTATTTTACAAGGCCTTTACTTAAAAACCAGGAATTTAACCAATTAGGATTCTCAGACTCGGATTTTGTATCCTTGGAACCTTCAGAAAGTCTAGATGAGACAGAACCCAGTACTTCAAGGCAAGCAGCCGATTTTGTATATTAGACAATAATTCAGAAAACCTATTTCAGCGAGTACTATATCAAAGCAGACCGATGTATCAGATTTCAAACTAGTACTTATAACATCCGAAAGAATTTATCCTCACAAAAAGAATTTGAAACCCAATAAAAATAACGAGAAGAGAAAAGGAGAACCGCGAATTTACACATGACCACCAGAGAAATACAGAATTGAAGAATTGATCAAAGAAAGAGAAAAGAGGTTGAAGAGGAATGATGGCTCCGTAAGGATCAACAAAGGTAAATGCAAAAGCCATTTAACAGTTCGTTCTGTTAAAAAAAAAACGCAAATTAAGAAAGTTATCTCCTTCATCTTAATCTATTTCCGAATCCAATGAGTATATAGATTGCGGAGACTCAGACCTAGATGTTAGTAACGAATTTCCGCAAAAGGTACTATGTGGCAGTGATAACCTGATGCAAATTAATGATTTAGTGTCGCTATTATTTCGTCCCAAAGCGTCGCAGATATATTACGTTGGCAGAATCGAAAAAGTGTATCCAAATAGTTTTGATTTTGCAAAAAGAACAGTGATAGGTTTGCTAAACTTAACATTAAAGACATTTCAATAGTTGATAGGAACGATGGTGGTTTTTTTTTTTGGACCTACAATGTGAAATGATAGTATAATTGTATGTATAATATTTGTTTATGCATCTATGCGGTGGCTCAGTAACTTGTTTGATGTTACCAATTTGATGATTTTTACTCATTAAATAAATATTTTTAGTTATTTTTGTTCAGCAATTGTTTAAAAACATGAATGCTCAAAGTGCCCCACCAGGTAGACCAAAGTACCCCCTAGTGAGAGACACATCGAGCCGAAAACAGATCTTGATTTAAACTTAATTAATTCAAAAATGAAGGCATCTTCGGCATATTTGATAAAGGCAATATGATCTCTTTTGCATAAACATTTAACATACAAAATTTGGCAAGAGTCTCCACTTAAATAAAAATTGTACAGCAGTTTTTAAAAAAGTGGCCCAATGTATCTCACTTTCCCCTGAATAATTGATACTTAAATTTAAATTGATTTATCTATCATAAGAATTACATATAACCTATTTATCAGACAAAGAGAAGGCAATATTTTTAAATTTCTTATACCATCTTTATCTCTTATACTACTAATAATTTTCGGCATATTTGATAAGGGCAATATGACTTCTTTTGCATAAACATTTAACATAAAATATTTGGGAAGACTCGCCACTTGAATAAGAATTTTACAGGGATTCTTAAAAAGGTGACCCTAAATAAATGATAGCCTAAATTTAGATTGATTTACCTATCGTAAGAATTACATATAATCTACTTATCAGACAAGCCAAACCGCAACAGATAAGATTTTTAAATCTCTTATACCATCTTTATCCGTTATACTACTAATAATTCGATAAAGGCAATATGAACTCTTTTGTTCTTGCATAATCATTTAATATACACAATTTGGGAAGATTCTCCAATCAAATACAAATTTTCCAGCGGTTTTTAAAAAGTGGCCCAAAGTACCTCCCTTTCCCCTAAATAATTGATAGTTTAAATTTATATTGATTTATCTATCATAAGAATTACATATATCCGAATTATTATATGCCAAACCAAAGACAATATTTTTAAATTTCTTATATCATCTTTATCTGTTATACTACTAATAATTTTCGGCATATTTGAGAAGGGTAATATGATTTCTTTTGCATAAACATTTAACATACAAAATTTGGGAAGAGTATCCACCTAAATACAAATTATCCTTCGCATCTCCGCCATCCCTCATTACACTTTGTAGTATA
>MU182463.1:11721-83752 GCA_016904865.1 Pissodes strobi | reverse complement strand
AAATAGAAACAAATGGTTATAATGCCTTCGTATCATTCGTTTTTCGATATTTGATCCCCGTATGGGGCACATGTGGGACTATAAACTACAATTCGATTCGATGCAAATATTGCAAAACAAAAAACAAAGTTATATTTAATTATGATCCACTGACTCATACTGCAGTTCTATATGAAAATTTAAGAGTATGGCAATTACATAAGGTATTAAAATTTGAACAGAATAAACTTATTTACAGGATAATAAATAAAACTCAAAATTAAAATATTATCATAATATTTTCAAAGGATATTCATAGCCACAATACTAGAGAGTTTATAGGAAATCATACTGTTATTATTACTAAAATGCAATTATCCTCAATACCAGTGTTCAAAAACACTGTCTAGAGGAATAAGGACTATGTATATTGTAATTATTGCTATTACTGTATTAATAAAAATAAAATAAAAAATTAAAATTTTGAGTAAGTCGAAGAGTGTCCTTTTCTCACGAAATTAACCTCTAAAAACTAGCCACAAAGGCAAGCTGACGCATAATTTACGAGCGACTAAATCCCAAGTTGAGTATTATTATAGCTTGCATGGCCCTCCGTTGGCTTTGCTCGCAACGGAGGCTCAATCAACAAAAACTAAAAGTGCTAACCAAAACTAACCCAAAATGAACCGAAAAAGGCGGAATGTTATCGTTCGGCTTTGTCGAAGCAATGTAATACCGGAACGCATTATTTTTAAACAATTCGTGTTGACATGAGCCGTCCGGTGAGGGAAAAAATTGGAGTAAACATTGCTTGCAGAAGATGTTAATAACTAATAATAATACCTATTTACAAATTCGCATTTGCAGATGCGAATAACTTTAACTAAAATTGGCCTTTACATTTGCAGATGTGAAGGGCCCCCAACAGCCTCCACCCCAGTAGGTATATTATGTAAAAGTAGTTAGAGGCACACTATATCCCTACATTTGCCGATGTAAAGGATATATGTACTGACAAAAATAAAACGGTATAGTGCTATGTATTTGCAGATACAAAAACAAATAACCACCATACTATTGCAACCCTCTTACATAAAATCATTGCATTGGAGGTAGCGAATTATTACACTCTTGGTTTCTATTCAAAACAGAAATTACAGTATTTGCAGATACTGTAAATATGCTAAAAAATCGTTGCATTTGCAGATGCAGTCGAAAGCATAACCAGGGTTAAGCAGCAAGCAAAAAGGTGAATAGTTCGTTGTATTAGCAGATACAATCGATCGTACCCACTGTCTGCAATTGCAGTTGCAGATAGTGAACATATTCATGAACCTATTTTTCTGTTCAAAAACAGAAATTGCAGCATTTGCAGATGCTGTAAATAGGCTAACAGATCGTTGCATTTGCAGATGCAATCGATATCATAAGTAGCAAAACCAAGGAAACTCTATTGCATTTGCAAATGCATTAGAAGATCCTCTCACGCTAGCTGAGGAAATAACTTAGCCAAATCAAGACTATCAAGACTTACCAACATCAGAAGCACCAGATGGTCCTGAACAAAGTAACGACCCCCTAGCTGTGTAGGTGTAGGATAAAAAAAAAAAAAAAAAAAAAAACGACGAAATCGCACCTGCGAGGCCAGAATTACATACAGATAGTTTAGACGGGACAATTGCTTCTTAAAAGGACTAAAGATAACAAAAAAAAAAAACAGTATGATAGAGAAGTATCCACCAGCTGCCAACTGCAATGTCCTCAGACCATCAAAATTAAATCTCGAAGAGAGTACTAAATCCTGCCAAGACAACTACTGTATCAATTACAGAAACAACTATAGTCCGTGGGATTAGTGCCTTAGCCCTCCCTTTCAATAATTTAATTAGCCAACCGCCTGAACTAGAATTATACGTTCAAAATTAGCAGAGAAAAAAGGTAAACAGTTCAATAATAGAGTGGGTACAGGATTATAAAATCCCTTTCAATAGGACACCACTCCGGTTAGCAAAGTAAAAGACTACATAGGACGGCAAAAAAATTAATTTCAAAATACGCATTCTTGGGGAAAACTGATCTTTTAAAGATGCATGTTTCCTTATCCCTATGCACAGTAGTCAAAAAAAGTTGTTAAGATTCGTTTTTTGCAACGTACTATACCAATTTAATTGTGTTTCATTTGGTTTATGTACAGCTCCATATCTTTTCACAAAACTGAAACCAGTTGTAAGATATGTAAAATTAAAGGGTATAAAAACTGTACTCTACTTAGACAATTGGCTAGTTATTGGTAATTCAAAAGAGAATTGTTTAAAAGTATAAATAAAATTACATAAACATTTCAAGATTTAGGTTTTATATAAAAAAAGCGTAGTTATTCCCCCTCAACCATGCTCACTTTTGGGGTTTATACAAGAGAAAAGGGACCTACTGGCAGAACAGTCTATTATCTTTACCCTGAAAAATACTTACTCACATCTCCTTCCGGAGAGAAACAACCATTGTGGAAGAAAATTTCTCTGGCTGTAGGGAAATTACGAAGTTTCCTGAGAAATTAAACTGATTATTTTTTATTGCAAACTATAGAACCGTAAAAAAAATTAAAATTAAAAAAAAAATTAAAAAAAAAATCGATACGTATTTTTTTTATTTCCGCTAAAGATGAATATTACAAGAGCTATACCAGTTTTTAGTTTTGTATATATAGATATACCATGCATAGTGTGACGTAACAATTCATGTGTATTATGACGTCATAAGCACATCTCAGGGCGTTGTATCTGCCTCATTTTTCGGCTTAGGGAAAAAAGAAAAAACATATGTTTACTTATTTTTCATGGGCTATCGAAATCAGCAGTAATAAAAAAAAAAAAAAAAAAAATTGATGAAACTTCCTCATTGTCAGGAGAGCTATTCTATAACAAAGCGTACCTAATGAAGCGATAAAAGTGATTATTTCTTCATTGACAGATAGCGCCCTCAAACAATACGGAAATACTTACAATAAATAGAGGAATTTCTGTTTTTCTAAGCTCCAACAAATATATAATAAAACCGTAAACTTATTCTTGAGCTCCTAAATATTCAATTGTCTTCGGAGTCATCCTACTCAAACAAAAGACGAAGCGGTTATAAAAAGTTTTCTCAATGGAACATTTAACATAAGACCCCCAAAATCAAAATACTCAATTACTTGGGATTCCTACCTAAGACTACTTTTTATCTAATATTCCTTATTATTTCATTTTATCTAATATTCCTACCCAGTTCTACAGCGCTTAAAGAGCATGTACCCTCACGAATTCTTAAATCTACAAATCTAACTTTAAAGCTAGTAACACTCTTAATACTAATAACGGCACACAAATCACGGACAACCCGGAAGTAAAAATAGACAATATTTTTAAATATGAATACATAATTGAAATCAGATTCCCGGATAAAATAAAAGCAAGTGGCTTAAACAGGCTTCAACCTAGTTTGATATCACCTTATTTTATTAATCAACCTGAACTGTGTATAGTCACACTATTAGAGACTTACATAGAACGCATAAAAGGAAAAAGGGTGCTACCAGTCAATAAAAAGTGAATAGTTCGTTGTATTAGCAGATACAATCGATCGTACCCTCCACTGTCTGCAATTGCAGTTGCAGCTAGTGAACATACCTATTTTTTTTGTTCAAAAACAGAAATTACGGCATTCACAGATACTGTAAATATGCTAATAGATCGTTGCATTTGCAGATGCATTCGATACCACAAGTAGCAAAACCAAACAAAATGTAATACTCACTCACAAAAAGCCCTATCACCCAGACAACAGTCAAACCATTAGCAGATGGGTCAAGTAAATACTAAAAGCCAGCAGTATAAACACGGAAATCTTTGGGGCACACAGCACGCGACACGGGGCAACTTCAGCAGCTCAAAGAATGGGAGTTACATTACAAACCATTCAGAAGACAGCTGGCTGGACAGAAAAATCAAAAGTATTCTCGAAATTCTATAAAAAAACTTGGCGTGGGTAATCCCACTGGATTGGCATCTTGTTTATTGAACCATAAACTCTAAGGAATCATATAAATATTAAGCTACAATTATAACTTACTTACCAACTTGTTATCATATTACATAAGAATATTGGTATAGTATTAAAAATAAGTTAAAGGTTAATATCAGTTAAGCGTTAAACATGATATATGTACCTTCGTGATGTGTGTTATTAAATCTAATGGTTATAAATTTGAATTTTAGTTCATAAAAAGGACCTTACAAATCTAGGACTACAGACAACTCGCAGTTTTCAGTTAATGTAGATTACATCGCAAATACTTTAAACATCTACAAAGTGTAATGAGGGATGGCGGAGATGCGAAGGATAATTACAAGATCAATCGACTTACCTGTAAGGAAGATCGATCGGAATTATCCGAGCATCTCCGCCATCCCTCATTACAAACCCAACCAGTCTTTACCTTCTCCCTATCACCCTAAATCCAATGTAATCAAAAATCTCACGAACCAAAATTATAATGACGCATCAAGGCGATGCATGAGCTCGAGCGGCTAGCCAGGGTCGGCTGAATCACCATGTTTTTAGATAACTTCTCTAAAATTGTACCGATTGGGAAAAAGTTGTATACTACAAAGTGTAATGAGGGATGGCGGAGATGCTCGGATAATTCCGATCGATCTTCCTTACAGGTAAGTCGATTGATCTTGTAATTTTAGAGCAGTTTTTAAAAAAGTGGCCCAAACTACCTCCCTTTCCCCTAAATAATTCATAGTTTAAATTGAGATTGATTTATCTATCATAAGAATTACATATATCCTAATTATTAGATAAGTCAAACCAAAGACAATATTTGTAAATTTCTGATACCATCTTTATGTGTTATGCTACTAATAATTGTCTAAATATTTGATAAGGGAAATATGATCTCTCTTGCCTAAACAGTTAACATACAAAATTTGGGAAAAGTCTCCACTTAAATAAGAATTTTACAGCGGTTCTTAAAAAAGTGGCCCAATATACCTCTCTTTCCCCTAAATAATTGATGGTTTAAATTTAGACTGATTTATCTATAAGCCAAACTGTAGAAAATATTTTTAAATTTTTTGTACCATATTTATTTGTTATACTACTTAGTAATAGTGAAGATATGTCAATTCTTACTAAGAGTCAGTATAGCAAGATCAAATGGAAATCTAGTATCTTTCGTAAGGAATATGAATGAATATTATTATTATTCTCAATTGATATTTAATTAATGCTTATTAATATAGTTTATTAACTGTCTTATAAGATAATATTAAGGATTATTCAATTAAAAACCAGTCCAAACGCCAATTTTCTTCATGTGTGTCATGTCGGATGCTTTATATGTCCATCATGTAATATTTCATTTAAGTTGCAAATTATTTAAAATGAATAATTCAGGTGCTAAATAAAGCTGTTTTGTTAGTAAGAGCTTCAATTTATTCTCCAAAATATACGGAGTGTTTTACCTAATATAAAGCACATAATTTTTTTTGCTATACTTTTTTAATACACCCGCATAAAACTAATATATTTTTGTGACGTGTATTTCGTCTACCTATTCAACTTTTCTGCCCATAAAATATTTTGAATCTATTGGGTCGAATGAAGGATACCTATTAGCTAATGGATTCTTAACAAAAATAGTTCTTACAAGATAATAACTTTCCGCCATTCAAATTGGAATGCGCACTGAATTTTCTATCTCAATATTAAGTTCCAGACACGAAGCATTTTAACTAATTAAAATTTCATATACAGTCAAGACGACTTACTTATTAAATTCAGGTTTCTTAAGTGCAGATTCACTCCATTAAATTATATTTTCAGGAATTATTTTTCATGCTTTTTATGCAAAAATGTATATGGATATTGGATAATATAATAAAAATGGAATACAGGCATTTCAATATGTCGTAACTCAAATTATCTTACTTTTAAAGAAACGGAAAAGAAAACTGTTTTGAATAAACACAAATGTTTTTGCAAGCCTATTGGCTGAGAGTTTAAAAATATCATAATATTTATATCCATGCAAAAATAAAAAAGATTTATTTGGCCCCCACAGACAAATTTTAGTAAATTCTCGTAATAAAAGCAGTCAAAAATAACGGCGTATCCGA
Organism: Pissodes strobi; assembly: GCA_016904865.1. Lineage (NCBI taxonomy): Eukaryota > Metazoa > Arthropoda > Insecta > Coleoptera > Curculionidae > Pissodes > Pissodes strobi. Next base: position 77,609 of record MU182463.1, on the reverse strand, counting down.
GTTAAGGTCCGATGTTTCCGAAATGCGGACCAACATAAATTATAATGAGGTGTCCATCGTAAGATGAAATGAGGATGGAGTTGTAATCTCTAATTTGGATTAGTTTGGAATAGTTTTGGTTATTATTGCTCCAGGAGCGAGCAAACCCTCCCTAAGTTTGGGTTAGTTTTGGTTCATACCAAATGCCACCCGTTATGTATTTATTTTGAACTTCAATTTGGTTTAAAATTTGGTCCTCAATTCGGACATCCAAAAAATTAAAGACATGTAGTGCAAAATAGCAGAGACAAAAAGAAAGAAAAGTCTCTCGTAAAAATAAGAGAGGTAGTTAAAGAGGACCATGAAACTATAGTTTATCAGCATTTTGCATAATCGGTGCCTCAATTCTAGATCAAAACTTTCCCAATAACTTACTTGGCAGAAGGGGTCACATTGAGTGGCTAGCAAGGTAACCTGATTTGATCCCAATAGACTTTTCCATAGGACCTTCTAAAGTCTAAAAGTTAGGCTAAATCGTTGGATGCGAAATCATGGAATTCATGAATGCTACCAAGTTAGATCCAAAATGTTACTTGATGTAAGATAACGCTTAGAACAAAATTCATTGTATTGCATTGAGGTAAATGTCGGTCACCACGTGCATTTAATACACTGATCAGAAGAGTGAAGACCTTTTTCATATTACCTACTCTAAGAAAAACATTATAATTAAAGAAACTTATCCTTCCAATTTTAAGAGTAAGATTAACCCCCGCTAAAACGTTTTAGTGATATCTCACTTTTAAAGGACTTCTGGTCCTGATTTTGAGGTATGAAACTCTTGTGATTAATTAGTTATTAACTAAAAACTTCTTCCCATAAATTTTGACAAGCTGTCATGTCAACGGAGATAATAGCAACGACTTCAAACTTGGAAGATATACTTAGGATGAAAATAGCTTAAAAATTAGGTAAAACTGGACACCCAGCCCCATTAAAAAAGTTGGGAGTCACTATCACTCCTGCTTATGGGTTTAAATACAATAAAAAATTTAATCGCTTTTCCAGATTTTTATTTCCAATAATGAAAATCGAGTTGGGAAGCTTTCATTGGCCCACTCTACCTAACCGAAGGTGATACTTGACCGTTTGAGCACTAATAAGCAAGATTCGTCAATAAATTAATCTTCAAATTTGAACGCACGAGATTTCTAAATTTTTATTATTTGGCCAGAAATGAGATTATTCATTCGGGATAAAAATATTTTTACGAGGTAAACATCAATTACGGTATCTTACATCTAAACGTAAATATTTACATTGGTATTTCTGGAGCTTGTTAACACTTTTATATTTTCTTAATTATTCTGTTATAAATAGGAGGCACAATAGAAGTTTATTTTTATTAAAAGTCAATATTCATTTTCATGAACTTCTCATTCATTTACTCCTTTAATTACGAAAATATATTGGAATTGCGGTTAATCATATGTAGCAGACAAAACCTCATAGCTACTGATATTTTTAGCATTGATATATATTTTTTGTCCAAACTAATATTTCAGAACTTTCAAATTATGATGTCATGATAACTTTAAGCATTAAAACTATATAAATTTCTCAATGCCACGCAATAAGTTGGTCCAACGAAGTAGTTTGACATATTTAACCCTCTAACAAGATCTCGTACTAAATCCGTTAGTTAAATATACGTCACAAAAAAATTAATTCTTAGCAATTATCTAAATGTATCCCATATGTATGTAGTGGTAGATGTGGTTGACCCGCATCACCCGGTGAAATATCGCCACCTAAACCACATTGGTTTAGGTGGCGTGAAATGACCTCTGGTTCATGTTTCGTCGCTATGTCTTTGTGATCCGGCTACCAGGGTGGGAAAGGAGAAATATTGCCTGATGGCACATCCCAGATGAAAATACTGCGGAGGTAAAATCGCGTCCCATTCGAATCTCGGGGTGGAGGCTGACCTGGAGGGATCATCAGGCCTGAACGTCTCCAAGATAGAAAATAGACTGCGATTAGAGTTCTGCAACATAAGAGGCATTAACACAAATATTAAGTCAATCCACCAGCACCTAGGCCTCATATTTTAGCCCTATCAGAAACAAAAGTGAAATCAAGCACTACACATGTTCACATACCTGGATATGACGTTGACCCCCTAGATTAGTTGTTTTTATACGAGACGATTTATGTTGTCAACGAAAAGAAACATACGAACCTAAGGACTTCGATGTCATGTGGTTCAAACTAAGCACAAATCGAGCAACCAAATTCATTTGTTGCTTGTATAGACTACCTAGCGAAAACGGCTGTTCTCAAATCTTGGCCATCAAATTGATTTTTGGCAGATCACCTATGCAACGGCAGAAACTGTCATAGTTGGAGACTTCAACGTAGATAACCTCGATTGGTTGAAACATTCCAACAAAATCGACGGTGAAGGACCAGAAGCCGACACTTTTGCTATAGGTCACAGAATAATTCAGGTGGTTGATGAACCTACCAAGATCCCTGAACGTCAAAAAGACTTTGCTAGCCTGTTGGATCTATTCCTCATAACTAATTCTGACCTCTACACCGTAACTATCCAACTTCAGACCACAACCTTATCTCCGCAACCTGTGAACTTGCTATCAAAACACAGGAGCCACAGGTACCCGGAAAGTTTTGGCACTACAAGTCTGCAAAGTGGCGCGATTTTCGCGAGTTTTATCTTTCTTTTTCATGGAAATATGTCTGCCTTGGAAATCAAAACACCTCTACCTCTGTTGAAGAGATAACTTAAGTTATCCTAGCTGGTATGGAAGCTTTCGTACCCTCTTCTATCAAACGTATCTCCTCAAACAATTAAACATAATTTGGAGCAAACTGCTTAAGAGCGGTCACTGCTAAAAATGCCACCTGCCGCAAATGGCGCCGAGCTCCGGCAGCCGAAAATCGAAACATATTCATTACGACTAGAAACCAGTGCTGCAGTGTAAGCGAACCTTTGACGAGAACAAGGAGTATATGACAAGCAGATCAAGGACAGGCTTCTCAACTGTGCTAATGGATAATCGCATCACTGACTAAAGATGATGACTCAATAGTGGAAATGGCCAAAGAAAAAGCGAACATTCTTGCGATTTGCATCAAATTCTACCTTAGATCAACAAGGAAAGGCCCCCCCAACCATCTCAAGAGTAAATTCCTCATTGTCAAGTCTGTTATTTCGCCAACGCGAAGTAAAAGGAATACTCAAAAGCCTAGACACTAACAAGGCCACAGGACCGACTGGCGTTCCCGCAATAGTGCTTAAGAAATGTGCTGCAGAACTAACAGCTCCACTATGCAGGCTTTTCTCCCTATCATTCAAAACTGCATGCTTTCCATCTAGCTGCAAATGCGCTCCGGTGCAACCAATCCCAAAGAACGATAAAAAAAACTATTGCAAATAACTACCGTCCAACTGCTTTAGTTGCCATCATGTCCAAAGTCATGGAGAAATTGATCAATGAACAGCTCTTAAAATATCTCGAATAGGCAGGCATCATAAGCGATCGCCAGTATGGCTTTCGCAAGCATAGTTCAACGGGAGATTATCCTGACTTACGTGACCTATTAGTGGACCAAAGTCCTCGGTCGGCTGAGATGCAAAACCGCGTAACTCCGTTTTACCAAATTTTACAGAAGACGAAACTGATTTTTTTTGTGAAATCGAACAACTTTGTTAAGCAATGTTGTTTAATTTGCCAGTAAGCTCCTCTTAAAAGAAAATCTAAAACATTTTTGGTAAAATCATATTTTCAGGAAAAAATAGACTTACACAGTTTTGATCACAATGTATTCAGAGTTACATGATTTTATTGTAAAAAATAAAAAAATAATAAAAAAAAACCTTATATTTGAAAATGGAACAATTTTACTAACCAAAAAATAAAAAAATGAACTTCATGTCTCTAAATTGTCATAGAATTGCCACGCATGCTCTGGAATATTTTTTTTAGTTCTTGTAAGTCCTCATACTTTTCCTTTTTTATTTTAAGGCACTTCTTGTAAAGGACAGGTAAAACTGTTTGATCAGACATAACTATAGTTTTTTTGGCAATGTCGTCCAATCGTCCTTAAACCTAAGTTTATATTGAATGTCCCTTTCATACTTTATGGCGACAATATCAGCAATTGTAGGGTCTCCTCGTCTTCTGTCAGGTCGAACCGAAGTGTAATATTTTATTCCATCAAAATGTCGAAAAAAATCATAATTCAAATAGTGTACTTTAAAGGGTTGCTTTCGCCTGGCCTCGACGCAGACGTTGATACAGTGCATTCCAATTAAAACGAGCCACCCCGTATAATTCTTTTATTTTTATACTTTAAAAAAAATCCTAAAACACGTAAATTTTTATTTTTAGGGGGACACATTTTTGTGTCAAAATTTACTCGTGCAGAGTTATCCTCCCCCCACCAACACAAACGTCAAAAAGTTCAAATGGCAAAGGGGATCGAGTGATACCTCATCTTAAAGGGAATCAAATTCTCTCTTTAATGGTTTTTAGTTTTTCAAAATCGGTTTAGTAGTTTTCGAGAAAATTCACCCTTAAAATGGTAACTTACAAATAAGTAGTGACATGGGTTCACACCTTTATTACATTCTCATTTGTGAGCACGATACCTTTTATTGTAGATACCCATCGCTATTTGACAGGTTACGTTAGCAAACTGTCATCTTTTACTCTGAGTGTTTCCTATTTTGAGAATCATTTAAATTGGTTGCAATGATTTATACAGTTCAAGAACGAGTTGAAATAGTTGGCTTTTACTACGAAAATCGAAAATGTGCTAGAGCTGCTACCCGAATATTTAACAATGATCATCCAGGAAGAAATGTGCGAGATAAATACGTATTCGAATTAGTTAATAAGTTTGTGGAAACTGGTTCCGTTATTAATAAAAAGTCTAACCGTGCTGGGATTGTTAACAATGAAGCTGTTGCTGTTGGGGTTTTAGGTCACGTTAGCTTGATGGAAAATACACAGTGTCTCACAAAATTGTCCGAAGCATCAGGTGTTCCTCGTACAAATGTGTTTAGAATTCTTCATAAGTACAAGTTCCATCCATACAAAATTAGATTAGTGCATGAACTGAATGAGGATAATTTTGACAGACGCACCGAATATTGTGAAATTCTTTCGGAACGAGACACTAACACTAACACTAACGCGAATTTGCTATACCTACAATATTTGTTTTTCGGACGAATGTACATTTTATTTAAATGGGGCAGTTAATCGTCAAAATTTTCGCTACTGGAGTGATTCAAATCCTCATTTAATACAGCAGGTTCACACACAACGGCCACAAAAGTTGAATGTCTGGGCGGGAATCCTGGGTAACCACATTATCGGACCATTCTTTCTGGAAGGAATTTTAAATGGTGAGATATACTTTGATTTACTGGAAAATCAAATACCATTCCTTCATGACGTAGTTGATTAGGATCCAAACTTACTGCTTGATGAATTGATTTTCCAGCAAGATGGTGCACCACCACATTATGTAGCTCCAGTGAGGCAATTTCTAAACGATCAATTTCCCGGTCGGTGGATTGGTCGAAGAGGACCAACAGAATGGCCACCCAGGTCTCCGGACCTGAGCCCCTTAGATTTCATTCTATGGGGATGGCTGAAATCGAAAATATACACGCCTCAACCAACTACATTGGAGGATTTGCGAGTTAGAATTACGAGATGTTGTAGGGAAATATCCGCTGAAGTATTTGAAAATGCAAGAGCGGAAACGGAAGCTCGTTTTTACCATTGCATGGAAGTCAATGGAGGACATTTTGAGCACTTAATAAAATACAAATATTTTTCCTTTTTACCTACTTATTAATTGTGTTAATAATAAAATAAATGTTCAAGTAAAATAAATGAGTTTGATTTTGTGAAACAATATTCGGAATATTATAGACCTTTCAAACGATAACTCAAACTTTGTGAAACAATATTCGGAATATTATAGACCTTTCAAACGGTCACTTCATCCCGTTGCAAATTAATATTTACAATAAAGACTTCTAATCATAATAATAATAATTATTATTGATTTAAACTTAAGCTATCTACAATAAACTTTTTCCGTTACAAAATTCAGTTTTAAAAGCTAACTTGTGTAAAGAATATGGGAGTACTAGTTGTTATCGGTTTTATTTTAGTTTTATCTCTTGCAAAAAGGTGTTGTACTCACAAGTGAAAAGGTTATAAAGGTGTGAACTCATGTCACTACTTATTTGTAAGTTACCATTTTAAGGGTGATTTTTCTCGGAAACTACTGAACCGATTTTGAAAAACTAAAAACTATTAAATATAGAATTTGATACCCTTTAAAATGAGGTATCACTCGACACCCTTTCCCATTTGAAGTTTTTGACGTTTGTGTTGGTGGGGGGGAGAGGATAACTCTGCACGAGTCAATTTTGACACAAAAATGTATCCAAAAAAAAAAAAAAAATTACGTGTTTTAGGATTTTTTTATAAGTATAAAAATAAAAGAATTATACGGGGTGGCTCGTTTTAATTGGAATGCACTGGATAATCTGTAGGGAGATAGATAGGTCTACCTTTAAGTTTTCTTTCGATCATCGAATGTGCACTGTCTACCTCCATCTGCGTATGACCCTTTTCGATGAATTTTTGCAAAATTGTTTGTTCTGCTAAACCTGAGAAGTGCGTTTGCCAAAAAGTTGTTTTAATTTTGATATCCGCAACTGTCAGAGAAAATTGTGATATACTTTACAGTTGGCCTCTTATTAATTTCCATTTCTAGGAACTTGCACAGTATGGGGGCAAATACACTGGACTCAAGACCACCATTGGCCTCGTGCCAGAGAAAACGTTTAACATCTCGTGTAGTTAAATTAAAGATAGTGTAATTGTGTAGACATAATTTAGTTTTGTAATAGATAGCACTAGCTTGCAGTTTTGGAGCTAATAAAACTGCCTGTACGTCAACTGTAAATATCAAGGCGTCCTTGTCATTTTCTGAATTTTCCTTATCTCTTTGCTTTTATTCTCTAGCCTCTCGTTTTTTTTCTTGGTGCTTAATATATTCTGCATCCGGGTTGTTTACCAAAACATGTGCAATGCATGTATCGCACTGATCTTTTTTTGGCTTATGGATTGCTATTTTTTGAGAAACCATCTCTTCAAAAAATATGGCAGTGCTTAACGCTTTTTTATTAACTGCATTACATTCCAGTTTATATAGCCTATAAACATCCATCTTTGATGAAAACACTGGTTCAAGGTAAAGCTTTGAAGTTGAAGCGCGACAATAATTAGACTCAAGTTTCGGGATATCTTGTAAATATTTAATTATGAATTGTTTTGCAGAAATGCCTTCTCTAGACTGTCTTGATCTTTTTTGGCATTTTGATTGACTCCCTTACCGTTGAGGTTCTGTCCTCATTAGACGTTGAGGCGAAATTAATGGCCATCCATTATTTTATTCCTAAGGTGTTAAGGAAGGTCTTTTTGCATACCTGCAACCTACTATCGCTGTTGAACAGAAAATGATTATAGGAATAATCCCTCCTGCTAATTTCATTTTCGGCTTTTCTTTCTTAAGGCTTTTGAATATCTATTAATGATGACACATACAATTTTTTCATATCCTACGACATTTTCCAGAAGTTTTTAAATATTTTATTTCTCACTATTTCATCAAATATGTGACAAAATCTTGCAGAGTTGCAGAAAGGTTTCATAATGCGTGCTTCTTTCTTCAGACCTTTATATATATCACCTTGCATTCTTTTTAGCTTTTGAATCCTCCTAAGCGACGTTTCTGATCCTATTTTATTACCTTCAGTATCATCATTTTTTTTTCTTCGACATGTTCGTCTTGATCAATATTCCTATCTAGGTTGTTCTCCATTTCTGCCTCTTCTTCAAAATCCTGCTCGGATTTTGTCATCTATTGTTATCTGTTTGTCTTCCGGTGCCTCCTCTTCCGCCTCATTTACAACGTATTCAATTTCTTCTATAATGATTTCCGTTCTGTTGTTACCATCCTGCTGCATGTTGAAATTATGGGTTAGTTCTTCATCTATAGTGTTCTCAATTTCTATGCTATTACTGTTAATACAATCGGTCTTCATCAGGAAGTTTTCCAGTGTCATTGCGATACCTAGGTCATTTGCACTATTCTTTCTTTCTAGCTCAGAATTATGTATAGTCGACTGGTTTGAGCCACTTTTTCTGCAAATTTCAGGTTCGGTTGTTACCAAATCGTGTTTTCCTGTCGTCTGTTTGATTTCGTCAACATAATCTATAGCAATATTTTTCAGATACAGGAATTATTTCAGTAACTTGGGATAAATCTATTTTTTGTCCACACCAGCTTCGTTCCAAAACTCGTCTGAATTTAAAATATTTTTTAATTGTTTGCTTGTGAGCTTCTCCATGTTTCTGTAAAGAATTATTTTTCAGTTATTGCTTGGCAATTCATACCAAAACAGTAACTAAAAAAATAGTTATCTGAACTGGGTAAGATAAAAAAGATGTAATATTGCTTGACTTTGCTGTGTTTGTACTTTAGCAAAACTAAAAAACCAAACTGCAAATAAAATTTAAACCTATTTTGGGTAGATAAAATAAATTATTTATTCAAAATAAGCTTAAAAAAAAAGAAAACCGGTAGGGTCCCTATAGTACTGATACCAGACAAATATTGTAAAAACCAGGTAAGTCAAGCAAACTTGAATGACATGCATTTGTCAAAACCGTGTAACTCAAATCTGATTTAAATAAATCAATTTCTATGAACAGGTAAAATAACGGGAAGCTTTAATTATTAAAATTGTGAAGCATAGAGTTTAGAAAAGTTGTAGTATACTTTATTTTCAATACATACTTCAATACTTACATTTTGTGGAGCTGCTCTGTATTGCACTTTAACCTCAATCAGTTTTCATTGAAGTGAACAGAGATACACGGTTTTGAGACCCTGTTGGACTTACACGTCTTAAATTTCGTTAAGTTCCGGTAAAACTATGTATCTCTTTAGTTTTAGCGTTTGTTAACAGATGGAGCACCCAACTTTCAAAATATCTGTATAGAAATCTTAATTTCATAAATGTTCGTACTTACACGATTTTGCATCTCAGCCAACGTATGCAGAATCTCGTGCAGTGGCTGTCGACAAATTCAAAGCATTTGATAGAGTGTGGCATGACAAATTATTAAGCAAATTGAGAGCATACAGACTTCCATGAGCACTGCTTCTATGGCTTCCCAGTTTCCTAAGGAACCAAAGCATCCGAGTTGGTATTGATGGACATCTCTCGGAGGAATTTAAAATCAATGCCGGAGTTCCTCAAGGATGTCCCTGCTTTATATCAGCGATCTCTTAGCCAGGAGGAAAAACAATTTTATTTACAACTTTGCGGACGACAGCGCTCTTATATACTCATTCATGTTCGGACTCCAATGACCGCTGCTCGTACACAACGCGAGCGAGAAGATCAGACTTTCATCAATGAAGATATGAACGCCATCGTGGAATGAGGAAAATAATGTCCAAGAAGCTGTGTTCTCAAAAAAAAAGCAAATACCGCAGGACTTAGTAATGACAGGACAAACATTAACTCTGACGTCCCATAAGCTTCTTGAGCATCAACATAGAAAACAACATTTCTTGGCGTAATCATGTCACCCAAATCGACAAGGCATCAAAACCAAAGCTAGGAGCACTCTATAGGGCAAAGGAGTTGTATACACCTCATCAGCTCTTACTGCTCTATAAGATCCAGATAAGACCATCTCTGAAATGCTGTTCCCATGTGTGGAGCTCGGCACCCAAACACTTGCTCAAGATATTAGACTCTATAAAGAGGAGAGCAGTCCGTCTTGTGGATGACCCAGAGTTGACTAAATACCTTGATAGGCTTAAACATCGAGGAAAAGTGGCGGATCTATCTGCTGCACTTAGAGTCTAACAAGCATGCAAGTAAGCGAAGTTGCAGAAAAAGCCAAAAATATTATTGAAACAATAGAACACATGGCACCAGATCCTTAAAAAGAAACCCCTTTTGATAACGATATTTTAATGTTTGTATACCGCGTTGTCCAGAAAATTCATTATATTTGCACGCCATACATGTGCAAAAATAATGAGTCGATTTGCAAACGTGATTTCGAAATGAAGTAGCACCTTCTTTGATCAAATTATTTGCCAAGCAAGGGGGCCGCATTTCAATAAATATATGCATAAGCTTCATCGTCAGATCAAGTTCAACTATTTCTTTCCTGTTTTCAGAAAGAGAGAGTAAATTTCTGATTTAAGATAATTCACAAACTGAAGCCAATCTTCAAAATAATTTGAATTTATTAAGGGAGCTTTATTTATATGTCACATTAAGTCCTGTCGTAAGATATTTATCTAAAAATAACTCTACTACAACTCGAGGAAACCATTTTACAGCGCTCCCCTAAGCCAACTAAATTAAAGTAAATTGGAAAAGTAAACACCAGAGTCAGTATTTACTGGTGAAAAATTAAAACTTGTAGCTGAGCCACCAACTTCAGTTATTTCTAAGTTAGCAACTCCAACAGACTTATTGAAATTGCGGTTTCGGCAAGTTAGTTTTAATTCTGGTATTAGCGGGATGTCTTTTGTATTAATTTTACTAGTTTTATTGAATGCGTAATTAAAGTAGGTATCGGTCCTATAATTATTTAAATCAATTCAAATTCAATTCAATAATGCTTTATTGTCTACAGTTCTCATTGAAATATTTATTTATTAAAACACGCAACTAGGTATAATTCCTGAAATGTTTCTTATCAAATATTTCAAAAAAGGCCTTATTATATATTTTTGAAATGATACCAACAATATCATTCATTTTAGCGAATATTATACAGCGTGTTCCATTGACATTTTATCTGTTGTTATAGAATAATTTAAAATAATACGTCACAAGGCAATAAATCCAATTTCAAAATATGAAGGATAGATGAACTTGACTACGAAAACAAGCAAAAGTGACGATACGGTATCGTAAAAGCCGATTAAAACATAAATCAGTAAAAAAAATATTTGCTTCACGTACTTTAAAAGAAAAGCTAGGAAATCGCTATTGTTCGTTAGAGAAACCCGTAAAAGGAACAAGAATAGCCGAGAAGAGTGACCGTAGATAAGCATCATCACTTATTATTAAAACCCTTTTTTTCGTTGAGAAAAGTTCTGTTCTTATGTATATTAAAAGGTATTACAATTTTTTTCATATGATCTAATAATAAGGTACATTTGACCTCTGGTTTGAATCCATACCTGGATATATAGAAAATTTCTAAATGCTTATCTCTTAAGGAATTCCCTATTTTACCCTCTTTATTGCACCTTTTTATATAATCGGCAGTAGTAGGATGGTCCTTTTATCTAATCATCAAATTCGAATTATTATGTCTCCTGATTTATGTTTTCTGTGTCATGTCGTGCTAAGTATCAACTATTTTCTAAATGCTTCTGGGTGCCGGAATATATTTATAGATTTTAATAATTTGGTGTAATTATAAAAAATTAAGTTATAACATAATTAAAGAGACTGAAAAGTAAATAAACATTAATACGCAACTTGTAAAAAAACTCCAAAAGTGGAACAAAGACTTGCGCATCCATAATGGTAATTGCTGGTATCATTCCACTGGAATTTGCAGATGTAAGGGAAAGACTTTTAAGCGAAGAAGATAATATTATTCACCCAGAGTCCATTACCGCACGTGACTAAATTAGCTATCAAAAACTGACGATATCCTAAGAAAATGCCTTTCGATATTTACGAATATTTATTAAAAAACTGGCTAGATATTAGATAGATAGATAGATAGATTTATTCATGTCAATGTACAAAATATACTTACAGAGTAAATCAAATAATATAATATAAACTTATCTTAAGCTCTACCATTAGGTCTTAAAGTTTCATAATTCATACAAAATATAATATATAATAAAATAACATTAAAATTGAGATTTAATCAAAGAATGTACACTTAACAGATAGTAGTCAATATATAAAACACATTAAAATGAAAAGTTAAAATATTCTGTAAAGTTAAAAAAATCATTTTGGACCAATATACTTTAATTCGTTTTACATAATCATTAAAAAAGAGCTCTCTAAATTCACTGGGTAAATGATTAAAAAATTTCACTGCCTAGTAACCTGGACCAGTCTGACATCTTCTCAGTCTACAGTATGTAGGTGATTTCGATAACGTGTATTATGGTCATGGACTTCCTGGTGACTCGTATATTGACCTTCATTGTTCCGAACATAGATAAGGTTCTCCAAGATATACAGTGAAGGCAAGGTGAGTATGCCCAGAGATATGAATGCGTTCCTGCTGTCATCCCTAAACCCCAACCCTGCTAACACCCTTATAACTTTGCGCTGCAAACCAAAAATACGATCAACATGAGTTGTATGTCCCCCATGCTCAGAGCCCATAAGATAAATGTGAATGGAATACAGCAAAATAAGCTGTTCTTAAAGAATCCCGCATTAAAAGTGTGCTCAAGCTACGTAGGATATACTAGTTCTTGGAGAGCCCAGCAGCAACATGCTGGATGTGAAGGCTCAACTGAAGCCCCGGTACTAGATAGACTTCCAGAAATTTTATAGGACTCTCGGAGTTAACCGTGCCCTTGTAGAGAAGACCATTGTATGAGTTTTGTCATGGTTCAGCAGAAGCCTATTAGAAGCAAACCAGTCCTTCGCTCCATCCCGCGCTTGCGTTGGCCCCACCAGTGATTCTTCGAGAGTGTGAGCCGTACATGAGACTATTGTGTCGTCAGCGAATAACATAAACTTAGAGCTCATATCAGCAAGATGCAAGTCGTTGATGTATACAAGGAAAAGTATCGGCCCCAGGACTGAACCCTGTGGAACCTCTATATTCATCTGGCCCTCGGCTGATAACTCACCATTCACTCTTACCCGCTGGCATCTGTCCCTTAGGTATGATCCAAGGAGATCTATGCTCCCACCCTGCAGGTTGTATTGCTCCAGCTTCACAAGCAGAAGCCGGTGGTCTATGCAATGAAACGCCTTACTGAGATCACATGACAAAACAGAGTTATATTCCAGGTTGCGGAAACTCTCCAATATACCCGAGATTTGGTCCAGAATACCCAGCACAGTACTCTTGTTTTCCGGAAGCCAAATTGACACCTGCTAAATAGCCCTTCGTTTTCAAAATAGGCAACCAGTTGCAGAGCCATGACCTCTCCACGATCTTGGATATGATAGGAAGAAGAGATATGGGCCTGTAATTTCCTGGTAGGTATCTTTTTATGTATGGGGACAACTACGGCCTGTTTAAGGACCGTAGGGAATATGTTATCTGTGATACAAAGATTTATCAGTTTCGTGAGAGGTAATAGAATTACATCTTTTAGAGTTTTAATCATTTTAGTGTTTAAACTATAAATGTCAAGCTGTATTTGTTATTTAAATGATCAATGATGTCTCAAACATTATTGTAGCTTACTTCTGAAAAACTAAGTTGTGTGTCTGGTTGAACTATGTTTCGTAAGATATCTAGTGGGTTTGTGTTCGTGTGTGGAATATTTTTTATGATATTTGCAGCTATATTTGTCAAGTAATGATTAAACTCATTTGGACTGATGCTGCATGTTATACTGTTATCTTTGTTTTCCCCCTATATGTGTTAATTAAGGTCCACATACTCTTACATTTATTACCCGATGTATTAATTAGTCTACCATTAGATGCAATTTTGGACTCACTCAATGCCCGTCTATATACCTTCCGATACTCCTTATTGTGTTGTTGGAAAGCCCTGTATTGCCTACTCAAATCGCCAAGAAAATGAAGGTGTTTCCTCATCTCCTTAAGATCTTCATTAAACCAACCGATGTTGTAACCTTGGTCAGATCTTACAATGTACCCCTTTTCAGGAAACGCCTGCAAGGCGGCTTCTTTCAGAATATGAATGAATCTCGTGCTTTTATCATCAACACTAGCAGAAGTATCACTAACGAATAGGAAAGAAGTGTTGGCCATTATATTATGAAAGTTAAAGAGACCCATTTGTGTAACCGGTCTACATACCTTTACCTTACTTTTAAAACTCGTCCTCGGATGGACTTCAACCCTAACAGATATGCTCCTGTGATCCGCATATCAAGCTCCCGCACTCCAAAGGACAAAATCGCTATGTCATTTTATTACAAAAATAATCTAAGCACCTATTGTTTCTAATTGCTTCATTTATTGTTTGTTTCATATTAAAGCTCGTCAAGAGATCAATGAGGCTATGGGTGTTATCATCATCCACACCGAAAGGAACATTGAAGTCACCAGCCACTCCCACGGATTTACCAGAATTCAGAAAACCAAGGTTTTGTTCAAGAAGCAATGAGAAGGTGTCAAAATTTCCTGAAGGGGATATATACAATGCTAAAATTTATAAATTAAAATTATTAATAAAAATACAATTACACTCAATGCATTTTTCAATCACATTCACATTCACAGTATAAACAAATTCTTTGTACAAGTTTTCACCAAGATGGCAGTTCCGTCTCCTGAAAACTGCTTCCTCGCAAAGTGCCCCACCAATGAGTAGCCCTCGATTGTGAGTATCTCCAATTCCTCTTCTCTCAGCCAATGCTCACTAATACGTCATAATACATCATAGTACCTGTCAATCAAAAATGCTTCCAATTGCAGAGTCTTATAACGCAGAGATCTTACATTAATGTGTCGTACATTAAGTGATTGAGTGGGTGCAATTGAGTTTTGATTGTTGGTTGGATCTGTAGAGACACCTACACATGGCGCTAAATGTTCAGAAAATAGTTAACAATTATTCCTTTTGGCCAAAATTCTCCGTTCATAACTTGATCGCGGTGCTTGCGAGGCACAGTCAGTCTGAATGAGCTGACATATTTTTCTATTTTGGTCTTGATTTTCTCGCAGCTGCAGTCCTGCTGTATACCCTTGGAACTCAGGTACTCGAGGACTTTTTCGTTGGTAACTGTTGGATCCATGCCAGAAACAAACAGGAAGGACATCCTTTCCGCGACAAGAAGGCTTGAATGATCTTCGCATGAGCCTCTTACCGGCGGACGACGCTTTTGTTCGTTAATGTGTGGATTTTCATTACCTAGGTTTGTAGAACTCCTTTTATTTATTGAATAAAACTCCAAGTAACTATAGAGTTCTGTATTAATTATAGCAAGGAATATACAAGATAGTAACGCGACATTATAATCTACGTACGCATGTCAATGCGTCACTCAGTCTTCTCTCCTCGGGGTTGGTGTAGGTTCGTACTATAAATATAATGTTAGAATAACAATACCAATTCAGCAAGGTTGTCTTGGCCTTGTCACCCGCGTCGAGTATCTAGTTCATTGCAGTTAAACAATAATATTACGTGTAGTAGGTAATGTAAATAACCGTCGTCTAGACCTCGAAATATTCGGGTTGCCGTCACGATCTAATTTATGAAATACCGAGTATTTTTCTGAGACACTGCAGGTTTTCATTTGTTTGTTTAGATCGAGTTTTATTTTTGTAGGTTATTTTCTGTCATTCTTCTTCTTTGTCTGTCATGTTGCTAGGATATTCTAATTCTGTAGCAGCATTACTCGTTTCCGCGTTGAAATTTGTCGATTTCAAGACTTCGGCAAATTGGAGCGCATTTTGGTTAGGGTTGACGGCAACACTGGTCGAGGCATCGTACAGTTCATTGGTTGCAGACTTAACTGCAAACTTAACTCAGAAGTATGTTGTTCTCTTCCAATACCTGTTTTTTTCCTCGCAGCTCATCCACAAGGAACTTTAAATAGGTGATCTCAACATCTTTTCAGGATTAGCAGATGCTTGGTCACTGGTATGCTTCTGGCACATTGGTCGCGTATTATCTAACATTTTCACTTTTTCACCAAAGTCTCTTGTCGCACATGAACGGTAGTAAACTTTTCCGAATGCTACGCATACGATTGCACTATTTTGTTTTTACAGCAAAAATACCGAGCTTTTTCGACGAGCTCACTTTTCCGTGCATCTTCAACCGACGCCATCTTGAAACTCCATGATTGTCATGTGGAACAAAATGTGATAACTTGTGTGATAATATAAGCGTTAACAGCTCATTAAAAAAAAAATTAACTTTTGATACTGTTACAAGTTTACATTGTCGTATCGGTATCCGGTTTAGCCTGACCGAGCTAGATGTTAGTTTCGATACTCGGTGTTGGTAGTACTGGCTGTTTAATTTAGGTATTATTTTGCCGCTTTGACTGGTTTAATGGTAGGCGATTAGTCTGCTTTAGAATAGATACTTGACAGATTTTACTTTGAGAATATTTTAAATTATAGCTTCAACAGAGTTATTGTAGATTCGACTTTATTAGTTGGAGTGGATGGAGCACTCAAGGGGAGGCGACTCAAGTAGTGATGAGCGAGACTGGTCTTGCTTTTGCAGTGTTGGTGTTGGTTTTGCAAAAAAGCAAGATCAAGACCAAGAACGTTCCTTTGGTTAGCAAGATCAAAACCAAGACTGTGTATGCAAGTACAATATCAATGCCAATACCATGCAAGACCAAAACCTTTGCAAGTTCAAGAGTCTTGCGAGACTTTCAAATTCCGCACAGTTGGTATATGTTCGATTGTTAGATTTTTATGTTTTCGAAAATTTCAGATTTTTAGTTACCCAATGGTACGAGTGGAACATTCGGAAATCAAATTCGAAACAGTCTGAGATTACGCATTGTTAAAAGTAAGATTTGCAAGACCCTTGCTGCAAGGTCAAGACCAAGACTCTATTTGCAAAACAAGACCAAGACCAATACGATGCAAGTCTTGGTCTTGTTTACTAATCATTTGCCTTAAATTTTCTTGAATTTAGGCACCGGGCTAGAAGCTTAGGTTTGAGAGACTAAACCAGAGATACCTTCTCCCAAAATGGATCTCGGCGCCAAATAAGGTTTGAACTACAAGCTCAAATTATTCAGAGTGGACCGCACCGTGTAGGCATATTGTCACTGGATGAACGGATTTGCTGTGAGACCAAATTGGTAAAAGGGCCGCCTTGAACGCATATAACTTTTCTCATATTAGGGTTGATTATGGAAATCAGTTTTCGTTTTATTCAGGAACGTAATCGAAAGAAGGAAAATGTTCGCGTACTTTAACGTGGATGGAACCTGCAGAAGATGTAAATTAACTCCCTCGTTAGTAATGATAGAAGAATGCGGCCCTTTTAAGAAGCCCCTAAGTAAGAAAAAACAATTATAAAAAAAAGAAAACATTGGAAAGTTAATAAGAGTATTATAAAACGAAATAATGAAAAAAAAAATAATAATAAAAAGTCAGAGAAACTCAGTTTTCGGCGAAAAAAAAGAAAAAAACAAATTAAAAATCACCGGGAACAAAATTTGAGAAAAAAAAGAAGCTTAAGAAAAATAAAAACTCAGTTCCTTATATCTCTTTCAGAAGTTGCACGTCAGTTGTGTGCTTATAAAGGTGAGGCACATAATTTTTTTTTTATTTATTTACCGCAAAAGTGATTTTTGCTAATAATAAGTTACTTAATTTGTTCAATATTATAAAAAAATAGTATATTTAAAACAAAATAATTTCCCGTGATGGTGCAAAATATTAAAAACAATCATTAAAATAGAAAAATATTGAAATTATGATTTTCAAAATAAAAGAAAAAAAGAGTAAAACGGCTTGTCATTAGTTTCACTGGGCTAGTGCATTATATTCCTAAGAGTTCTGATCCTAATTAGCGTGATATCCTGTTTTTTTTTTCAATTCAAATTTTCGTCAAAAATATTTTTGATCTGAAGTTTGACCTACCCTCTAAGACATCCCGATTTCATAATTCTAGATAAACAGAATAAATCATGACACTTTCAAAACCGATTGAATTAAATAGGGGAAACAGTATATGACCAGAATCCATCTTCCGTCATTCAAGCCAAGCATGGGTTAACCATCTTTCCTCTGCGTCTCTTCCCGTCGTCTGCGCCAAACTAGCCTACATCTCTCTGACAAGAATACATCGTTGAACTGGCTGGAGTTAAGTGTATGTTCTACCATTCGTATCAGCGGATTTGCGAAAAATAAAAATGTATAGTATTGTCACCTCCTGTGTGACGTGGCGCCCCACCTTGGTTGGCGTGCAGGTTATGTAGCTTACATTAGGGATCGATCTACGGCAAGTGTGAAGAGATAATAAAGAAGACACTTTAGTGAAATCAATAACAATGTTTATTGGTCAAAGCCTTAATGAATTTACGCTTTACTTGACTATGATAATATGCGTGTCTTTTCGGTTAAGGTATACTTGGAATTGTTCTTAAAAATCTTGGTCACCGTTTATAATAAAGGTTAAGAGTTGTGTTCGCCGAACTAGCCTATATTTCTCTGACAAAAATTCATCGTTGAACGGGCTGGAGTTTAGTGTATGTTCTACCATTCGTATCAGCGGATTCGCCAAAAATAAAAATGTATAGTACTGTGACGTCCTGTGTGACGTAACGTCCCGCCTTGGTTGACGTGCAGGTTATATAGCTAACATTAGGGACCCAAACTGTCTCTAAATTTGTATACCTACAGAAGCTTCCTAAAAACGGCATTACCGATTTCAGTCAAATTTAAGTAAAAAACATTACCTAGCATATAATTAGGAACTAATTCATTTCTAGTGAACCAAAATGTGTAAAATTAGGGCTAAACTTTTTAGAAGTTCATAACCCTCAAATCAAGGCTGGTTTTTTTTATTTAAATTTAGCATACATCTTAAAATGTTGCGATTAGATGAGCTTAGTTAGTCAGAGCTTTAGTTCCAGATATATAATATACTCAAAGGACTTTTTTATGGCAGTGGCGCACACACTAAAGGCACTCGACGAGCGGTGTGTGTGCAAAGATGTTGATTGACACGGTTCTTAAATAGTTGTAGGTTGTAATTAGGGGGAAACAGATGTATCCTCTGCATTTAATGTATTAATATAGACCGGACTATCAGGATTTAAAAATTAAGAAAAGTTATACCATGGATTTAGCGGCTTTCAAAATGAGAAGAGCTGAATCTTTTACACAAAATATTAACGGACAATTCAAGCCGATACAAGTGTTGAAGGTAGTTATTCTGAATCCCCTACAAAAGACCATAAAACTGCTGGTAGATTTCCAGAGGTTGCCAAGGCAAATATTTGGGAAATTTACCAAAGCAACAGAAATAAATGAAGCTCAAAGGCGTTAAAACGCTGAATGCCCTGGGCCTACACGAGAAAAATGTATTTTTAGTAACATTTTTTATGTGTCGTTAAATACAGACATTGTTTTATAAACTTACACTTTTATCAGAAACTTGCTTTTCGTTCGAAGATGTTTCTTTTCCTAAAAATATTTTGTATTATTCCTAGCATTATCAAGTTGTCCTCAAATGCGTATTTTGCAGTTTTTCGGAAAATCACTTGAACTGAGCCCAAAACCCACAAATGTGATCAATTATCACAGCGATGCTTATGTTGTGATCCATAGAATGAAGCCTAACTTATGCTTTAGAAGACTCGTACAGATGGCGCTATGATAGTGAAATAAAATTGGCACGCATTTGTGAGCCCATAAGGCTATTTAAAAAATAAGAACACATTTTTGTTTGAAGAATATTTTGTGCCTTTAAGGCGTAAATTTCTTGATGATTCTGTTTACAAATGGATAAAGAAGTTCTAGATTCTTGTTATAGCAGCTTTTTTATTTTATTTTCTTTTTATTTTCAGGAATCTAGAACGTAAGAACCAAAAAATTAATGAGCAAATATTTTACATGATTTTTTAGTCACTCCATCTAAAAATAGTGAAGAATTTGAAGATCATAGTGATGCCCCAACTATCCTGGCCCCAACATCCAGAGATTACGAAGGAAGTTTCGATCATGGTGACGAGCCATCATCAGCTTAAATTACTGATATACAACCACCACCAATTACGTCAACAAAATTGTATTAAACAATTATAAATAATTTTATTGAAAACTTATGTTGAAGGGGCTGCTTCTGTTGCCGTGAATCTCCAAAAAACTCTAAAACAGGGTATTGCACATCATAACCCTTCCGCTTACGATACTGTAACACTTTTTCATGACCTCTCGTCAGAATTCGAAAAATTGTGTACAAAAACCAGCAAAAAGTAGTTATCTAAGTTCTGACTCTCGCTACCAAAAGATTCCTTTTTAAATTCAACTTTGCATAAACTAAAGTAAACAGAAACTAACACCAGTTCAGGCTAATATCATAAAGCGTTTCCAGCAAAACGTTCTGAAACTACATAGGAGACCTCTGGTTAGCACCCCGGTTAAAGCTAATTTGGTAAAGCTCCAATTCCAATAAGTTTGTCGAAATTGCTATGATAGCGAAATAGCTGAAGCCGGCGACTCAACCACAAGCTTTAATATATCCGAGCAAATACTGTTATTGTTTTTTATCTGATCATGTTTAATTAAGGCTGTTGCACTATCTACGTTGCAGTTGCTGTTAAGACTGGAGGTAACACATTAGGTACCTTAATGATGCTAAAGTAGAATATGTGTAGCATCAGATAACTTATTGTGACACACATATCAAATGATAAAAAGCTAAGCTAATAATTATTAAATTTAGTAGAATAATTAATAAAATATCAAAATCATATATTCTTAAACTTAGTTTAGTAATTACTATTCCAAGTAAATTGTCTTTTTGCAATATAGCAAGGATAAATACATGTTACTGCATAAATCATATTAATGATCGTACAATATGCCATATTAATAAGTTTTAAATTACATATTTCTGTTTTTCTATATCAAATTTTCTATTTAAGGTTATTGGTCAGTTTCGAATGTATGCGATTTTTCGAAAAAAGCACTAAAAATAGAACAAGTTTTGTCCTGAAGATCTGCTGCTTAATTATAGTAATTTTAAGCCACACGAAATATATTAGTAATTAAAAGAAAAAAGACTAAATGACTGAACAGTCAGTAGTTAAAGAGAGTGTTAAGTGTTATGGAATGTTTAAGTTATGTACCTTTCTAAATATACTTTAGCATAGGATTTTTATTTGTGCACTTAAACAGATTATGCTTCGAATATACTATTTTGCTTATGCTGTTGCGAATAAGTCAGAGCTATTATAGCATACAAAACATGGTAACCTTATAGATAACAATTACTTAAATATTATCTATATATATTTTTATACAGAAAGGACAACTATCTTGTGCCGTAGGATTTTCATCTATACAATTTCTCCTATCAGAGCTTTATAGCTTAGAAAACATGGTTATAGATAATAATGAGCCAAATATTACTTTGATGGTAGCGATTATAGTGTACACAAGACGGTAATTTTGTTGGTAAAATATGAGTCAAATATCACTTTGACTGGCTTTCTATACAAAATCGGTAACTACATTGTGTCAAATATCACTTTGACTGTTTTTCTATACAGAATCGGTAACTACCTTGTGTCGTAGGAGGTTCATCTACATGGTATATCCAATCAAAGCGGTTATAGTGTACAGAAGACGATAATCTCTTAGGTAATTTAAGAGATTTTTTATATAGAAAGGACAACAATCTTGTATCGTACGTGGTCCATCTACATGATTTCTCCAATCAAACCGTGTAGATTATCACTATAATCCATTTAAAGCGATAGTGTTCAAAAGACAATAAATACTCTCTAAGGTAATAATGACTCATATATTATTTTAAGAGATTTTTTATAGAATGGACAACTATCTTGTGTCGTAGGAGGCCCGTCGCGTCGACATGATTTATCCAATCAAAGCGATTATAGTGTACAAAAGACAATAATCTCTTAGGTAATAATGACTCAAATATTACTTTAAGAGATTTTTTATAGAAAGGACAACTATCTTGTGTCCTAGGAGGTGTGTACATGATCTCTCTAATCAAAGCGATTATAATGTACAAAAGACGATAATCTCTTAGGCTATACTTACTCAAATACTACTTTAAGAGATTTCTGATATAAAAAGGACAAATATCTTGTGTCGTAAGAGGTTCATCTACATGACTTCTCCAATAAGAGCGATTTTTGTATACAAAAGACGATAATCTCTAGGATAATAATGACTTAGATATTACTCTAAGAGATCCTCTTGATAGAAAGACGATGTGTCGCATGATTTCACCAATCAAAACTATTAAAATATACAAAAGACAATAATCTTTTAGCTAATAATTATTCAGATATTACTTTAAGAGATTTTTTATATAGAGAGGACAACTACCTTTCTCGTAGGAGGTCCATCTGCATGATCTTTCCAATCAAAGCGATTATAATGTACAAAAGACAATAATCTCAAAACGGAGTCAAATATCACTTTAAGAGGTTTTTGGTATAAAAAGAACAACTATCTTGGGTCGCAGGAGGTTCATCTACATTATTTCTCCAATCAAAGCGATTATAGTGTACAAAATACAATAATCTCTAAGGTAATAAGGACTTAGATATTACTTTAAGAGATTTTTTTTTTATAGAAAGATGATGTGTCATGTGATTTCACCAATCAAAACTATAAAAGTGTACAAAAATAATCTCTTAGGTAATAATGGCTCAAATGTTACTTTAAGAGATATTTTTTATGGGAAGACGATATGTCGCAGGACGTCCATCTACGATCAATCTCCTAGGTAATAATGACTCAAATAATACCTTATGAGATTTTGTAGATAGAAAGGACAACTATCTTATGTCGTACGTAATCCATCTATATAATATCTCCAATGAAAGCGATTATAGTGTACAAAAGACGATAATCTTTAAGGTAATAGTGACTCAAATATTACGCGTAGGAGGCCCATCATCATGTAGGTGGACCTCCAATCAAAGCCATTATAGTGGACAAAAGGCAATAATCTCTTAGGTAATAAGGACTCAAATATAACTTTAAAACATTTTTTTATCTGCATGATTTTTAGAGAAAAAGCGCTTATAGTGTACAAAAGACGATAATCTCTAAGGTAATAACAATTCAAATCTTACTTTAAGAGATTAATTTTATACAGAAAGGACAACTATCTTGTGTCTTAGGAGGTCCATCTACATGATCTGTCTTATCAAAGCGATTATAATTTACAAAAGACGATAATCTCTTAGGCTATACTGACTCAAATATTACTTTAAGATATTTTTGATATAAAAAGGACAACTATCTTGTGTTGTAGGAGGTTCATCTACATGATTTCTTCAATCAAGGCGATTATGTGTACACAGGACGATGTGTCGCGTGATTTCACCACTCAAAACGAATAAAGTGTAAAAAAGACAATAGTCTCTTAGCTAATCATTGCTTAGATATTACTTTAATATTTTTTTATAGAAAGGACAACTATCTTGTGTCCTAGGATGTCAATCTACATGATCTATCTAATCAAAGCGGTAATCTCTTTGGCTATACTGACTCAAATATTACTTTAAGAGATTTTTGATATAAAAAGGACAACTATCTTGTGTCGTGGGAGGTTCATCTACATGATTTCTTCAATCAAAGCGATTATTGTGTACACAAGGCGATCATCTCTAGGGTAATAATGACTTAGATATTATTCTAAGAGATCATTTTTATAGAAAGACGATGTGTCACGTAATTTCACCAATCAAGAAGATTAAAGTGGACAAAAGTCAATAATATCTTTGCTAATAATTACTCAGGTATTTCTGTAAGAGATTTTTATATAGAAAGGACAACTATCTTGTGTCGTAGGAGATCCATCTACATAATCTCTCCAATCAAAGCGATTATAATGTACAAAAGGCAATAATGACTCAAATATTACTCTTAAGAGGTTTTTGATATAAAAAGAAGAAGTATCTTGTGTCGTAGGAGGTTCATCTACATGATTTCTCCAATCAAGGCGATTATTGTGTACACAGAACGATGTGTCGCGTGATTTCACCACTCAAAACGATTAAAGTGTAAAAAAGACAATAATCTCTTAGCTAATAATTGCTCAGATATTACTTTAAGAGATTTTTTTATAGAAAGGACAACTATCTTGTGTCCTAGGATGTCAATCTACATGATCTATCTAATCAAAGCGATAATCTCTTAGGCTATACTGACTCAAATATTACTTTAAGAGATTTTTGATATAAAAAGGACAACTATCTTGTGTCGTGGGAGGTTCATCTACATGATTTCTTCAATCAAAGCGATTATTGTGTACACAAGGCGATCATCTCTAGGGTAATAATGACTTAGATATTATTCTAAGAGATCATTTTTATAGAAAGACGATGTGTCACGTAATTTCACCAATCAAGAAGATTAAAGTGGACAAAAGTCAATAATATCTTTGCTAATAATTACTCAGGTATTTCTGTAAGAGATTTTTATATAGAAAGGACAACTATCTTGTGTCGTAGGAGATCCATCTACATAATCTCTCCAATCAAAGCGATTATAATGTACAAAAGGCAATAATGACTCAAATATTACTTTTAAGAGGTTTTTGATATAAAAAGAAGAAGTATCTTGTGTCGTAGGAGGTTCATCTACATGATTTCTCCAATCAAAGTGATTATAGCGTACACATATAATCTCTTAGGTAATGACTCAAATATTACTTTAAGAGATGTTTTTTATTGGAAGACCAAAAACAAACGATCATAGTGTACAAAAGAAATTAATCTCTTAGGTAATAATGACTCATATATTACTTTATGAGATTTTTTAGATAGAAAGGACAACTATCTTGTATCGTAGGAGGCCCATCTACATGATCTCTCTTATCAAAGCGATTATAATGTACAAAAGACAATAATGACTCAAATATTACTTTAAGAGGTTTTTGATATAAAAAGAACAAATATCTTGTGTCGTAGGAGGTTCATCTACATGATTTTTCCAATCAAAGCGATTATAGTGTACAAAATAATCTCTTAGGTAATGACTCAAATATTACTTTAAGAGATCTTTTTTATAGGAAGACGATATGTCGCAGAAGGTCTATCTACGTGATACCAACAAAAAAAAAACGATCATAGTGTACAAAAGAAAATAATCTCTTAGGTAATAATGACTAAAATATTACTTTATGAGATTTTTTAGATGGAAAGAACAACTATCTTGTATCGTACGAGATTCATCTACATAATTCCTCCAATGACAGCGATTATAGTGTACAAAAGACGATAATCTTAAAGTAATAATGAATCAAGTATTACCTAAAGAGATTTTTTATATAGAAAGGGCAACTATCCTGTATCGTAGAAGGTCCATCTACCCAATCAATGCGATTATAGTGTACAAAAGACGATAATCTCTTAGGTAATAATGACTCAAATATTACTTTAAGAGATTTTTTTATATAGAAAGGACAACTATCTTGTGTCTACATGATTTATCCAATCATAGCGATTATAGTGTACAAGAGACGGTAATATTGTGAGTAATAATGACTCAAATATTACTTTGATAGGTTTTATATACAAAGTCTGACTACATGGTTGTTATATAGTGCAAAAGATAGCTATCACACTTATGGATTAAAATTGTATCTGTACTCAATAGGAGACTTTCCCTAAATACATAAATGCGAGCAATTATCAACGTGTTGGTAACTTTAAATGATTGAGAGATATATTAGCGTCAGACAGCGTGGTCCAGGAATATTTATGTATCTTCAAATTTCGTCGTATTCGGCAGTGTAAGATACATGCGGCATTCATATCGACCGAACGTAATTAGAAGTAAGTTTGTATGATCTAGTAATTTTTATTCGTAATCCAACTAACCCAAACTATTACTCAGCCTGCGAAATTATATGTTAATTCCTCTTTCTTAATATGATGTTGTAAAACGAAGCTCCATGTTTTTGATGTATAGACACTAGAAAACTTAGTGATTTTTAATGTGTATTGCTAAATTTCTTTTATTAATGTAAAAAAGTTAATACAACTCCCAGTCGAATTTCATATATTTAATTTTACTCTATTTATAAACGAGGCCATAGAAAGCGCCCTAAGATTTTCGTAATTTACTGTTATTAGTAGCTGCGATTTAGTCAGAAAAGTTACAGTTTCTGTCCTGGTAAAGTTTATTTTGTAAAGCGTAGGTCTTCAGAATGACTGTAACGCAATTATGTATGTTTAAAGGTCGATTAGGAAATATAGTAGAGAACTTTTACAAGATCGTAATCAGCACAAGGCTGGTGTTCTTTAGCTGAATAAGTTTGCTTTGAATTTTGCTATTTAGTTCAAACACAGATTATCTAAATCTGATAATAATAAACTTTAAATTACTCTTCTATAGAAAACTGAAATTATAAAAACATCATTTTCCCAATAAAAGAAGTTTATTTTAACATTTTTCTAAAGACATCTAAAGTTTTCCCTTTAATCGTAGCGACATCTATTATTTTAGAAAAAGTGTGGCATAATATTATGAAGTTTGCTTAAGCTTTGATTAAAAAGTCAATTAGCTAACTTTATAGAGAGAGCTTTATTTAAAAGTTCTTATATTTCGCTTTAAATTCTGAAAACCCAATCTAATATTGTAAGAAAAACACTAACGTTGCATCCTGGAAGCTGTTAAATTAAAATATTGTAGCAAAAAAAAAATGTTTTGGGATAAAAATGATCAAAGTGCCGCGATTGAGTTTAATGAAGGAAGCAAAATATTCAGTTATACTGGAAGTAGTTACCAGCAAACATACCACGGACTTGTTATCAGGATATTTTAAAATATCATTTTGGCATTTAGTTTTAATGCCGATCTGACGCATTCTCTTAAAAGCAAAGTGTCATATTAGAGTATAACACATGCAATGTAATGAATAATATGGCACTTATCACTGGCACCATACGTCGACTAACCACCCAACCAGTGACGAAAGTTGCTGCATATCACATTGCTAGGAACGCAGCGCCATCTATCGCAAGTACTTATAACACAAAACATTATGTGCTTCACCTTTATAAGCGCACAACTGAAGTCCTTAGCTAATTTAAGCTCTTTTTGTTCAACTTTTGCCCCCGGTTTCGTCACTTTTCTTTTTCAACTTTTTTTTCGCCGGAAACCCCGTTTCTCTAACTTTTTTTAATTTTTTTTTATTTTGTGTTATAATACTGATTAACTTTCCAAACAATTTTTTTTTGTTTTTC
This sequence comes from Pissodes strobi, assembly GCA_016904865.1. Classification (NCBI taxonomy): domain Eukaryota; kingdom Metazoa; phylum Arthropoda; class Insecta; order Coleoptera; family Curculionidae; genus Pissodes; species Pissodes strobi. The sequence goes on along the minus strand of MU182463.1, from coordinate 50,402 downwards.
CGATTGTTTCAAAAATTTTTGTTTTTCATTCATAAAGCATTATTTTTCTTAAAATTTTTGCCATTCCCGACCTCGTAGCTGAACTCCTTCGCCTTTGTTTCGACCCCGTAGCTCTTCCCGTTCTCGCGAAATTATTATTTTTTACTTCTCCCCCTCTCCTGGCCGAACGGGGGAGGGCTCAGGATCCTCATTTTACTCGGGCTACTTGTCCTGAAAAGTTCAACCCTCTAGCTATACTGGAACATGCTTAATTAAAGGGGCGTTTTTTTACTTTGGTAAGCGTTTCACTGTGACAGGCCTTTTTCCTGACTATCTTCGCTAAAGAAGTTTTACTTCAATGTTATATAATTGAATTTTGTTTCTTAAGCTAAAATTGACTTCCACTTCGTCTTCGGTCGAGTCAACATGTGTGGTCTAGCGGCTCCTTTGTCGCCATTGCGTGAACACGTGGCAAATGTTCAGTAACCGTTGTTTTTCCCCGAGGAGTAATCAGGTGTCCTAGCCAGAGGAAATCGGATATTTCCATGCGATCATTTCAGTCTGATCCTGCAAAGATTCAGCTCAAGGCTGCCATTTTAGATTTGTTTGTGATAGTCGGGGCCTTCAAGAGAGAGCAAGCTCGACACCTTGAAGGCTTGAAGGGTCCCAGAATATAGTACAACCGATCCAACAAAGGTGTAACTTATCTGGGAGGGTTGCCCCAGCTTTAGTTAAGCCCAGACGGGGGGAGGGAGGGTCTTACTGGGCAATGCGCTAAGCGTGAAACCATTTTATTATAAAATGGTGAAACCCACTAGAAGAAATACCACTACCACCATTAGCATAAGATTATCTCCCTTCAAAAGTTTTGTTCTGACTACTGGAAATTGAGGGTGTAACTACAATAAATGAATCATTTTGATAGAAAAATAAGAATATTTTTTATCACATGATTCTATTGCTATTTACATAAAAAATAAATGTCTATATTTTCGTAATTTCTATTACAACTGTATTGTGGGCAATAGAATTGTGACACGTATTGGGTTTTCAATTAAAAAATTCCTCAATTTTCAAACTTAGGAATCTATAAAGTTTTTGTTATATTAAATGTTATCAAACAGAAAAAGCTCTTCTCTATAGAATGGAAATTCTAGTTTTAAGCTTCAAAGTTTAAGAATTTGTTGAGAAAGATTTAATTATAAGGAAATTAATAGGAAAACAAATTAATTTCGTAATTTCGTGATGTAGACTTCCCAACGTTTTAAAAATAGCGTGCACTCAATCGATAGAAACTTTTATCACTGGGTTTTCTACTAATTTTCTACACATTTTCAACCTTAATAACTCGTTTATTTGAAACTGCTAGAAAGGTGCGGTTTGCAGTTTCTAACATATGAGAGAGTAAATGTTAGCTTTCTTTATATGATACGTATCTAGTAGCTAAAAAAATACTTGATTTTTTTAAATGTTTTTTGAAATGGATTTAAATTCTTGAAGTTATTAAGTGTCTAACCTTTGAATATTTTAAGCATTGAGTAAAATATATATTTTATTATTACCAGATCTTTTACTATCAAATTACTATAAAAATAGACTTTCAAAGTAAATCAAAACAATATGAAATATTGTAGAATCGTGTATTAATAAAAGAGACGAAAACAAATTTGGTTTTATAAACCTATTACGAAGATCAGATACCATCATAACATAGTTGTCCCCACTTTTGGTCAAACTGGAAATGACTGAAATGCCATAATATTTTACTAGGAAGGTTTAATTGAGGTTATGTCTCCACACCAAATTTCAAGCAAATCCCTCATAGAGTTCATAATGTACGGCTATGGTACCATCGAGATTGGGGCACCAAACATATTTCTTTTCCCCACTCGCGCGCCGTATACTTTAAATCATTAAAGTATAAAATTAATTAAGAATAGGATTTTAGAGAATTGTGTAAAAATCACAAGGCTACATACTAAGCAGTCATTTTTGAAATCCGTAGCTTTAAAAGATAAGATGTTTATAAGTATTTTAAAAATACCCCTCACTGAATATTTGCCTTCAAATTTGTTTTATATTTTACCAGATTTAATATCGATAGTGCCAATATTTCAAGGGACATCGTGGTAGCAATCATAAAGACACCAGGCCTTCTTTTCTTGAAATACAGGATTTTCGGAACTCAAGACTATTAGACGTTTACGGAGGTCGAAAAAAGATACTACTTTGAAATTTTGGTTGTAGTCAAAATAGACTGTAGTCTATCGGTTTTGACAGATCAACTCGTATATTATGAATTTTCTTGTTTTAAATGATACACCCTAAAAATTTTAAAGTTTTTGAAACCTACGTACAATTATATGGCGAATTGACGTATCATATTCTATCCGCAAATTTATCAATTCAAGAGAAGGAAACAAATTAATATCCAGCTTTTGGACAATTTGGAAAAGGGTTGAAGATAATTTAAGCTTTCAAAGAGCTATCGCATGTTGCCAACCATAGATGGTAACTATGCTTGGTATGTTTGTTACTTTCTATTATAATACCATCCGATAGCTCTTTAAAAGTTAAGAAAAATTAAGGTAGGAAGGTACAAATCGTTTTTCCTTCATCTACAGCAATTTTCTCTGTACCTATTCAAACTGTTCAAAAGCTTCTTTCTACATAGCTCCTAAACTAATTCTTTTAGGATAGGAATGATTGCATCAATCAGGCTTAGAATTTTACGTATATTTTAAAAATGTTAAAACGTATAGGCTATTCCATTTTAAAATAAGAAGGTTGATATCAGGTATGGATAGATCTGGAAGCATAATTTCAAATGAGAGACCATAGTTTACTTGTACCACAAACAAATTTCAAAAAAGTATCTTCTTTGGATCTCCAGGAGCATTTACAGCATGGACCAATGCAAAGCTATTTTTTTTCTAATTATTATTGTATAGGCAGTTACTCGCAAATAAAGAGTCATTGGGCCTGTTTTTTTCCAATGGTACTTTAACCGGCCAAAATTACCTGCCACTGCTTCAAAATAAAATTGATATCGTCCTGAGTCAACTGCCACTGGTAGAATATAAAATATGTGGCAGCAGGATGGACCTCCACAATCACAGCACGGAACTCCAGCTTGTCAGACTTGTTGAGGAAGCGACTAGAGGACTACAGAGGCGGGCAACAACCGCAGTTGTAGCCCTCGACATCGAAAAAGTAAGTGTGGCATGAGGGACACATACACAAATTATTACACATACTACATAACCTGCCACTACCTATAACACAACTCATTGCTTCTTTCTTAAATCAAAGAAAATTGGTCACTCAAATAAACACTGAACTCTCAACCACAAGACACATGGAAGCAGGGATCCACAGGGCTCCCCGCTATCCTCAACACTATACCACGGCACATATGTTATATGTGCCGTGACTATACTCTCTATTCACAGCGGATGTACCCAGACACCCACACGTACAACTCTCAATATATGCAGAAGACATCTGCATATATTCGACACTCAAAAACACAGCCAGACTCAAAATTCACGTACAACAACACCTAAATTCCATAGACGACTGGGCTGAAACTTGGAATATCAAAATTAATAACAATAAAACACAGTCAATGCTCATTAGCAATAAACGTAGATTACCTGCAAATTTAAAATTAGGAAACACGGAGATAAGGTGGAACAAAATTCTCAAATATCTAGGGGTAGCCCTAGATATTTGAGAACATTTAACAAACAGACATGTTAGGTCCTTGGAACACGAACACAATCACACAAATCCACTAATAACATCACTATTTGACGGGGAAGACCGGCCAAGTAGAGCAAGGCTCAAAAGTTTACGGGAGCCACCGTAAGAGGGCCACAAAACACATAAGAAACCCACACAAAAATAAAAAACCAACAAAAATAATACTAACACTTACTAACCCATAAAAAAACTGTATCTAACTACTACAGAAAAACCCCAAAAATAATCAACCCACTAGCACACGTTTCAAAGCATCACATACATAACACCCTGCCTAGAATCATCAAGAACATTAGGAGGCCAACACGCCAAGGAAGGATGATGTAAAAGTGAGGTTGAGTCACTAGCATCAAGGGAAGATGGTGATTTTTAGTGGATATGCCCCAGAGTGGAGTCCCACGCTCCCCTCACCCGACGGGGTGCATGAGAGAGCATTTTTACACCTCACAAAAAAAAAAGATGGACCTCCACCTCATGCAGTTCGTGATGTTGTCGACTTCTTGAAGCAGCAGCAGAACCCCGAGTAGATTAGTCGCAATGGAACCATTAGAGGGCCACCAAATTGTCCCAATATTATAACAGTGGACATGTTTTTATGAAGATATTTAAAAACTGTATTATATTATCAGAGAAGATGAATTGAGAAACAAAATTATCCATGAAATTAACTGGATAAACAGGGAAAATTATGTCACAACGGAAAGTCTTTGAAAATTAAAAAGTCGCTTTCGAGCTTGCTTTGAACATAATGGCGACTACATTGAATATTAAAGTTATTAGAACTTTTTGTTAATAATGTTATTATTAAATATATTTAATTTTTACCAATATGTATTAAAATAGCAGTAACAGCTAGGTTATAACAGAATATTGATCTTTTGTGTTTATTGCTACCTTTTTCTTAGTTGAAATCTCAAATTGTTCATCCAATTAAATTAATTCTTTTGTTACTAAAAATGAACACGAAATCCGTTTTATTGAAAAGTATCAAAAAATATAAACGCTTTCAAAAACGAGCAATTAAATGTGCCCCATGGAAAAAAAGGTTAATTTTGTGTCGTGTCTCTTTGTAAAATGACTTTCAAGAGGGTTCTTTCAGGTTCTACGGGAAAAAATAATAAAGATGGCTATTTTGTTTTTTTTTATTACAAGAAAAATCCCAAATATGACTCTGTTCACTCCTCGTTGGATAACTCTGTACCATTCCTTTCTCTAGACGTATGAAGCAACTTTAAAAATTAATTACTATACAAGGAATATCAAAAAGTTAACTTTTCTTAAATAGAAAATTACTTGTATTTACACCCTATATTTAAATTCAACCATATTTGAAATATTTACAATTCAAAATTTATTTACATAAATTATAAGTAATATAAATTATTTGAAATATAATAAAATGTAAAGTTAATAATATCACCTTTGCTACAATTTGGTGTTTTTTCTCTAAATCTCATTAAATCTAAAGAGCATCGAAAGCAGTTTAGTTAGCACTTGATACCTTTCATGCTCATTCAACCTTTAAAATATGCGAAAGTAGGATATTAATGGATTAAACTCCAAATGCAAATATTTCAAAAAGGGTTGATTCTACAGGTATGGTATAACTTTCGACTTTTACGTATAATCTAAAAATTAACCATATACAGCATGTTTCATTAAAAAGGAATAAACTTTATGATCTCCCCTCTAGATGCTTTGTACGCTCAAAAAACTGTTTGTAAATATCTGCACCCTATACTGCAGTATGTAAAAGAATAGTTTTTAAATGATCACCCTGTTATATAATACACATTAAATATGTTTAAAATAATTTTGACCGTAATTAACTGCTCTAGTCTTTTGTTTCGTCATACATAAACTGGCGTATTTTCATTCGTTTTGGATTACCTTGTTGCCGCTGAAAGCTTTTAATGTTAAGCACATCTGTCGTGAGTTTCCATTTGGATTAATTTTTAAAGAAAAGCGCTGAGGTTAATCCGAGAGAGAAAATAATATTTTAACAATGAGTCATTCCTTTGCTATGGAGCCGCAGAAATAAAGATAGTGTCAAGACCAGCAATCCATGACGTCTCGCCTTGGATGACGTGCAGGTTATGTAGCACAGGTTAGGGATCGATCTTCATCAGGTGAGAAGAGTTAATCAAAAAGGCACTTCTGCAAAACAATAACAATGTCTATTGGTCAAAGATTTAACGAATTTACGAATTTACACTATACCTGATTACTAAAACACGCATGTGCCTTCGGTGAGGTATGGTTTGAATTGTTTATTGGTCTTGGTTCCTGTTTTTAATACATTAATTGATGGTTAGGTTTGGTTATTTCATTGGGTAATTATTTATATTTCAGGAAGAGGATAAAAAAGGAGAAGAAGCTGATAATCTCAACAAGAAAGAATAAATAGTATATTATTTTATATGGAGGAAAAGTGATACTTTTCATGGCGCGCTCGTGTTTAACAGCCGAACGGAGTGAGGCTGGTAATAGAGAGCAAGCCATGAAAAGTAACTTTTCCTCCAAATAAAATATACTGTTTTTTCTTCAAATGTCGACAAATTAATGCAAAAACATCTCTTTTTAATAGTAATAATATCTAATTGTTATTAAAGATAAGTGGGTTCGCAAGGCGGCTTAGACCGGTGTCGGTGAATAGGCACAGGTTGTTTCTATAGTAATGTAACATAAAGCTGTCAGTGGACACTGTCAACAATAATTATTTTTTTAAGATTGTGTCTCCGATTGCGTTTTAATTCCGTATTGATAAGCAGTTATTAAGTAAGTTCGGTTAAATAATAACCAATTTGTTCCTAAATTAGTAATTTTTAGAAATGCAGTCACAAATTGAGTGATAAATACAAATTGTAGTTTAATAAATCTTGAGTTGTTGACGCTTATTTTGTTGTCTGTTTGTATTGTATCTATGTTGCTATGACAACACTTTTACCTCCGCCGGCGGAAAAGTGAAAAGTAAAGCTCCGGCGGAGGAAAAACCAAACTTCACGGCCGCCTACACAGTCGAGTAATGACGGATTTACTGACGTTTGAAGAAAAAAGAATATGTCAATGTGCTGTCGAGACGTCAACGTCAAAGAGAGAAAATACGCCAAATTGATCGAAACAAAAATGTGGACAAGTAAAATGAAAACAATCGAAATATTGCAAACCAAAGGGAAATTACGAAAAGGAAAACCAAACCAGGGAACAGGAGAGAATGATCTGGGAACACGCTTTGGTGCCGGAGGTTCTAATGGAGATAGAAAAATTTGGATTTTCGTCTCCAGGATTGGAGAGACCACCACCGTGGAGACTGTGCGTGATTACATCGTTAAACGAGCTAAAACGGTACCAGAGGAAGTGTCTGTAAAGATATGCACTCCCAAACAACCTAAAAAAGGGAAGAAACTGCGCTTCATGGTAGGCGTAAGTCCTTCTCTGAAAGAACAGGTATACGAAAATACATTTTGGCCGAAAGGTGTATGCTGTGAGAGGTTTAATTTCTCAATGTGTAGCAATTTTTTAGATGTGAGAGTGGATCAGGACTAATATCTCGGCCAGCGACACCCGGAAACAGTGATAGCAGGAGCAAGACAGACAAAGGCGAGCTGAAGTACTCCATATTCCATTTGAACACTCAGAGCATGAACAACAAACTGCTGGAACTGGAAGTGCTTTTGGACACCGTATCACCCGACTTGTTTTGTGTCACTGAACACTGGTACCAGAATGAAGACATCAAGTCCGTTGGATGGGCGCAGACTGCAGAGCTTCTCCTCACGATCGATCGCCCGGGGCACTGCAATATACAGCAAACCAAACTGGAGGTCGCAATATGTCAAACGAATCCTCGACCCGGTGGAGAAGGACTTTGAATACTGCATTTCTCTCATTTATGTAGGCAGGGTAGCCATTTATATTTTTTGCGTATATAGATCACCCTCTGGTAATATAGATACCGTTTTTTAATAACATTGAAATTGTTCTTGACAGAATTGCACGTGGAAATAAATATATCATTGTATGTGGTGATTTTAACACCAATTTTAACGGCTCTGACCCAGTTGCAAAGTCTTTTGAGCAGATCTTCCTGTGCTATGGTTTGGCACCCTGTGTCAGGGGAATTACCAGGCCAGGCACTGGGGTGGCTTCTGGCAACCAATTAGACAATATTTTTACCAATTTTGTTGATCAGACTAGATTATCCACAAATCCGATATCTCTGACCACTTTGGTCAGGTGCTTACTTTCAAATTAAAACCCAAAAGAGAGAAGGTACAATATTTCAAAAAAACGCTTTTTCACTGATGCTAATGCTGGAAAATTTATAAATTGCCTATCAGGTGAGGATTGGTCAGGGATGGCAAAGTCAATTGATGTTGACCACAATTATAATATATTTAAGAATATCTTTTTACACTATTTTGATCTGGCTTTCTCTCTGAGCTCTTGCAGGGACACAGGATGCAATGGGTCTTGGGTGATTGCGGAGATTAGGGAGTATGCTGGGTATGTTAAAGACTTGTATGTATGGGCCAAACATACACATTCTCATCTGGTGTATGAAAAATACAAGGCAGAGAGAAAAGGGTATAGAGAATATATAGCCAACTATAAAAAATCTTTTAATGACAATCGAATGTTAAATTCCAAAAAAAAACAAAATCTGCTTGGCCAATGTTGAATGCACAAACAAATAAAAAAATACATTTACCTCTATTTCCTTAAAGCTTGATGACTACCTTTTGAAAGACCCTTTAATGGTTGCCGAAACATTTAGCAATCAGTTGGGGGTTGCACCCGCTGTTGAGCAGAAGGTATACAATGTAATCATGAGCCTTCCAAATAAGTACTCATCTGGAATTGATGAGGTACCGGTCATAGTGCTGAAATCTGTTGCTCAGCATATTAGCAAACCCTTGAGCCAACTTATAAACCTAATGTTCACCCAAGGCAAATTTCCAGGGGCTCTCAAGAGAGCGAAAATTAATCCGATATTTAAGAAGAGGGGTCCGCAGAACGTAAGCAACTACCGTCCGGTGTCACTTCTGCCCTCGGTGTCAAAGGTGTTCGAGAGGTTGATGTGCAGCAGACTGATGGACTTTTTCACAAAAAACAAACAATTGGTTGACTGTCAGTATGGGTTTGTACCAGGAAAGTCAATTGAGTTGGCAATTTTCAAGACTTTGGAATGGAGAGTTGACAGTATTGACAGGAGCCAAAAGGTGTCGGGGCTGTACTTTGATCTTTCGAAGGCCTTTGACACAATAAATCATCAAATACTACTTCGGCGTCTGGAAAACTATGGCGTAAGGGGTGTTTGTGCCTCCCTGTTGGAATCTTATTTGTCGGACAGAGAGCAAACAGTATGCATCACCTCCGAAAATAAACATCATGATTCTGCATCAGTTAAACTACGACAGAGAGTACCTCAGGGGTCAATATTGGGCCCCTTTTTGTTTTTGATATATGTAAATGGGCTGGGAAATGGTATTGCAGCTAATCTGATTTATCAATACGCGGATGACACTTCAATTATACTGGCTAGACAATGAATTGCAGAACTATCTGCTGGTTGTTCAGCGGCTGCAGAACAGATGAGACTCTGGTGCGAGAAAAATCAACTCCGCCTAAATATTGATAAGACTGGATTGCTGAACTTTAGTAAACAGCCGAACTCCGAGGAATCATTGTATGTTAGATTAGGCAATAAGTCGGTGCCAGCTACATCGAGCATCAGATTCCTGGGAGTGCAGCTGGATGCTAGTCTAAACTGGGATAGTCATATTGATATTTTAAACAATAGGCTAAACAGTTTTTGTGATCTTTTGCGGAGACTGAGGGGTCAACTCTTCATTAAAACAATAAAATTAATGTATTTTTCCAGGATACAATCAATAATCCACATTTATTTCCAACCAATCAAGACCTATACTCTCAAAACCTGTCTATTGTAACCAGAAGTAGGGAAGCACTTAGCATTCCCGGCCACAGATCGGCATACTTTGAAAGGGGACCCTTTTACAGGGCTGTAAAGGCTTATGGCATGTTACCCAGGGACTTGCAGGTGATTCGGAGCTTGTCAGGTTTCAAAAACCAAGTGAAATGCTACTTGAGCCGGAGGGTGTTCTACTCATTTAAATTTGATTGCTGATGCGTTTTTGTAACTGTTATATTTTATTTTATTGTCGCTATATAATTTTTTTTTGTAATACAGTTTGATTGTTATTGCATCTGTTTATCTACTTCTTACTTGTATTGTTTTTTTTACGGTGGAACTAGTCCCAATTTATTTAGTCATAAAACAAAATATTTGTGTATCCTTTTCTTGACGTTACTTGTCACAGTGTGATTTTGCCGGTAATAAAAGGTTTATTTATTTTATTTATTTATTTAAATGTTCTTAGTTTATCTTAATTTCATTCAGTACTTTAAGACATCGTAACTATTTAACTTAAAAAATCACTTAGAATTTTGATACATGGTACTTTAGACGGGTATCTCCCATGAACTACGCTCCTGTGAGCTGCACCTGTTGAGTTGGGTTTGAGGATTATGTTATCGTTAGAACAATCAAAGCCACGTCTCTGTGGACTGCAGCAATGATTAGAGCGGAATAGGTGAGAGACAAATGCCCGTCGGACTGACGGTCCGCTTGACTATTTATATAATAAAATATGCTGACCATTGCAACTATAAAGTTCATAATTGCCTGCGCTGTTCGCTCGCCTTATGACGCAATGTTTGACGAATAAACACAGTAGTCAGCTAGCATATCGACGTTCCATCTTCCTTGGCAGCGTCTCTCGATATCACCCGGGAGGCTCCCAAATTTTCGAGAAAATAGTCAATATGGGAGTGTAGGAAATTAACTTTTAAGCTCATCTTGCATCCTTGGGCTGTATACGCTGCCAGCATGCGCACTACAATAGTATTGTAGTCAGGGTCTTTAGTATCCTCCAAAAACGTATGCATTACATTCCTGAAAGAGCTCCACGCTTCTTCTCCTTATTAGCCATTGTTTCCAAAGAGGGGATCATTTAAAAGTTTACGTATGTCGGGGCCAGTAAAAACTGCCTCTTTCAACTTGGCATCAGACAGTTTCGGGAACTTGGAACATTTCCCATCTTTTGATAATGATTTGACAAACTTCTTCATAAGCCCCAATTTAATAAAGAGATGATAATAGCAATTTTTCTGGTGGAACCAAGGTCGTCATGGGCTAAGGCGTCTCCCTGTGGTCAGTCAGGGTTTTTTCAATGCTCTACTATCCCATAAGCATAAAAAGTAGGGATATTTTGTATATCCTAGATGCTGGCCCAACAACATGTTTAATATTTTGAAGTCTCCACAAAGCATCCATTGTTGCTTTTTTTATTTGATTTTTTCAGGATTGGTAGCCACGTCTCCATAGTTTTCTGCCAAATGCACCGAATGTGCCATAGGAAGAGATGCTAACGTATTTCCATTATGCAACAAGACTGCTTTGAGAGTAGTCTTGTGCGAATCAATGAAGAAACGCCACTTAGATGAGTCATATTCTAAGCTTGGGCGAATCAATGAAGAGACGCCACTTAGATGAGTCATATTCTAAGCCAAGCACTTTATGAGACCTTCAACATACTGCAACAAAAAACTAGATTTCTCTCTTTGAAGAAAAACTGAGTAAATCCTTTCTCTGGATGATTTTTGTTTTTAGCCTCGGTACGAATCGATTCAATATTTTACGTCGATTGTAGATATCTTAAAGCCAAATCCCTTAATCTCGAATGATACTTTTACTAAATAATCCTTTAAAAAGATACATTTTCCAGGCGAAATTAATGCTTTCTAATCCGAATCAAGTGAGAGCACAATGAAAATTAATCCTCTGGCTCGCTAAAATAAATTAAGAATTGACAGTAAACCTTCCGAATGCAATGTGTTTTAATTCCCCTTTCATGCTCTTTAACGCTTAATATTTTAATACTTGTATTCCCACTAAGATGGATAAAAATGGAAATAAATTCTTTTGAATCTCTAATCCGGGAACGGAAGCATGGAAATATTTGGAATTAAAAATGTCCGATAACCGACAAATATATAAAATGTACTTATTGGCAATACGATTAAGAAATAATTTAGATTAAACTGATACGTCACTGAAAAAGTATCAGTTTGTTGGGTTTAAATGGAAAGATATAAAGTCGGCTTTTAAGTACGACGTTATAGGTGAAACTGATTGATATCAACCTTACGAGCAATAATTCAAATTCAAATTCAAATTTATTTAAAGCCATTAAATCACCAAAAATTTTTACTCACGTCATACAATGTCATGTCATATAAAAGACTTATTGAGATCTTAAACCTATTCTCGGGCATATTCTTATACCGTACCGTACCGGCAGTCTGTTATACAGAGATGGCGCATAGTAATTGACAGAGAATCGTGTCCTCTTCACACGCAGATATACTGGCCTAATGTCACCCCGCCTTATTGGATATTGGTGGAAAACATTATTTAGGGTGTATCGGTGTTGATTTTTGTAACAAAACAAAAGACACTCATAAATATATCTACAAGGCAAGGTTAATATACCCAGGTCAACAAATGCTTGTCCAATATCATCCCTGTATCTCAGCCCTGCCACAATACGCACAGCTCTCCTCTGGAGTGCAAATATACGATTTGCTTTGCTAGAATAACCCCACGCCAGAATAGCATACACACCCACTGACTGGAATACCGTCTGAAGCATTCGCGCCAGGCTCTCCACATGAGCCTCAAATCCTAGTATTGGATCCATGAATACTCCAAGAAACCTCGCCCCCCAGAAGTTACTTCTTTGAATTTAAAATTAAGATTGTTATTTTGAACCCATTTAAGAATGTCTCAGGCTGCAGTCCCGTATAAGGTATTGCTGATAGGGTTTTATCAGCTATGCATGCAAAAAATTTATTAAAGTCTTCAGCTGTTAAAGACTTTTCTATTAAATGCTTCTTACTTGTTCCCTCACAGAATGTACAATCTCCCAGGAAGTTATATTGACACTGTCTCATGCTAAAATATAGTTATTATAGACATTTCTTTTACTGGTTTGAATAGAGTGCCTATAGGTAGTTTTAAATTTTTTTATTTGAATTTTAAAATTTTCAGAGGGTCTATTTACATATAATTCATTTAGGAATTCAAGAGTATCTCATATTTCTAAGATCTTCATTAAACCATTTTATGTTACTAACACGGTTTCCTCTTTTACTCCATGTCAGCGGCATACACTCATTCATGGCAGTCACAAAAACATTCACAAATCTCTCAAACTTTACATCAATGCTTACTTCACCAGTGGTTATCTGATCCCAGTTTCTTCCCTCGATCTTCCGATACATATCAAAAATACCTGTTCTAGTAAATCGCCGATACATATAGTATCCAGACACGAGGTCCTCCAGCCATATTCTAACTGAGATATCAACTGCTCGATGATCCGATAAAAAAAAAGGGTCAAAGACATTAGTGCAAAAGTCTAGCTCATCCTGAAAATTAATAAATATATTATCAATACAATTTGCTGAATTTGTCCTTTCAAGATTTGCTGAGAGAAGTAACCCATAATCAAATCCAGAAAATCCGTATGCATTTGAGATTTCTTATTAAAAGCTATGTTGAAATCTCCATTTATTATTATAAACTAAAATTTATCACAAGTATATTCTAGAATAACCCTGATTGAGTCCAAAAAAAAACATTATAATCTCCATCTGGAGCCCTATAAACTGTGATAACCGCGAGGTGGTGTTTTTTAACTTCTATATCAGCAACTTCACAGTGGAATTCAACAGAGAATCTCCCAATACTCTCAATATTTTGACATTCCAATTGAGGTTTTGCAAGAATCATGGTACCCCCATGACCCATAAATTCCCTAGCAAAAAAAGATACTACATTAAAACCTTATATCTTAAGATACTCAATTTCATTGTTCGTCAAATGGTGTTCTGTCAAGGAAACAATGTTGTAGTTTTCCCGGGTATTCAACAGAGCTTCAAGTTCTTCTATTTTGTTTCTGAGAGATCTAATATTAAGGTGAAAAACATTGTTATTATAATCTAATTTGTGTCCAATCTTTTCTTTTGGGGCTGGACTGGCCTTTGTTGCCCATTCCTTCGGCTCTGAATATTCATGAACAAAATTACGACAATACCAGTAGGCCACATTGATCCACTTTTCACTTGTCCAACGTATTCTGCTGAAACACCCAATCTAAATGAACTTCTTTCGTTAACCCTTTTTGTATTCATCTTTTCACAAATACTTTTTTATCTATTCCATGCTTTTTTAGATATTCCGTGATATATTAATTTTGAGTTTCATGGTCAAATCCAGAAATAAACAACCACTCAATTTTATCTGCTACTGTAAGATCAGAATTTCTTTCTTTTGTACCCTTTATGGGAGCAGGACGCTTCCCTACAGGCGTTTTTTTTTGTCACTTTTATTTTCATCAGGTTTTTTGAGGTTGGGGCTAGTTTCTTCTGGCAGAAACCTTCATCTGCCTTTCGCGCTTCCCTTGCGACATTCTGGGTTTCTGGTATTTCGATTTCAGGTTTTGAAGAACTTCCATTTCGGTTTTTCAATTTTTCTGACTTTGGTGATGTAATCCTTTTCTCGCCAAAGCCATCTGCAGGTAGATTTGAATACTTAGCTGGAATTTGAAATTGTAAATTCTTCGACAAGGATGAGGATGCTGTCAGCACAAGGGGCAAGGAGGAAGACACTGGTTTACCTTTTTTTCTTCTGTTTCTTTCAGCTTTTCTTCTAAATAAATAGCCTTTTCCTTCCACAATACACCATTTTCTTGAAGAATCTGGTTTTTCTCCTCTAACACTTGCACCAATTTCTTCATACATTCGTTTTCGCCCGAAGTCTCTTTTGCTTTAACCTCCGTGGAAGCCATTTTTTACGATTTTCTTCCAAATTCTTTTCTAGATAGGTATTTTGGTTTTCCAATTCCTTAATTTTTTGAATTAGTTTATTGGTTTCATTGTCCACTTCACTAGAAATAGCCTCGTTGTTTTGTTCGTTTTCGCAGGTATTTTTTTCACAACCCGGACATAGACTCAGCCCTTTACTCCCGCTGACGACTTTTAGTCTGGTAAATCTAAGGGCACAAGACTGGTGGTAGTATCTGGCACACAAATTACACTTCACACCGACTTTATCTACATTACTTTTACAGTATCTACATCTTTTATTTTCCGCTTCCGACAACTCGTCTTCACTCGACGCCATCTTGCTAACATCAAGCTTCAGGCTTCAGAAATCATACCTCACATTAGATCATATCAAGAGAATATCATACATAGATTTCTAGACCTCCCAAATTCTTAAATTATCAAGAATCTACCAAGATAGAGTAATATAGTGAACCCTAGAGGAACCCTGAAGAAATACACAAAAGGAATAAATCGCGCTATAGAACAATTTAATTCAGATCAAAATTTGAAAAGGGTCTTATACCATCCTTACTATTCTAAATATTCAACACAGTATTCAGGTAAAAATCTGAAAATTAACGTTCAACATTTAACCTTAAGATGCACTGGCCCCATATCGATAGCAAATATCTGAAAAAGTTACGTGCAATGTTGAAATTGGTTGAAAATTTACATTATGAAATCAACAAGGCTTAAGAAAAATAAAGTTGATTACATGCAGTTGGATATGAGGCTGGAAAAAAAAGAATATTTAGTAATTAAACAAGACCATACGACAGAACTGAAAGCTTCCAGGCGAAATTAATATTATGATATACAAATTCGTAAAATTTTAATTCGAAATCTCCTATAAAGCAGCGGAAACTGTTGTTTACCGCTTGAAAAATATCCAGATTCTTTGGCCCTGGCCCATTTTCTTATCTTAAAAAATCATTTTAAATGAAATTTCAGGCAAAATCTGCATGATTAGCACCAAAACTATACGCATCGGTAAACTAAGAGTAAAATTTTATCTCGAAATCTGCCATAAAATCCATCAAAAACTGCCTCTAATCATCAAAAAATGTCCATTTATCTGATCCGGGTTCATTTTCTCAAATTCAAATTAGGTTCAATAATATTTCAGGTAACTAAATGTAAAAATCTACATATTTTGGCCTAAATGTCATGGCAAAATATTGTACGACGTATTTTTTCAACTTTCACATAATGCATCAAAAGCAAAGCTATCTATTCAGACTCATAAAATTACCGAAATATTGAAAACTTCAAGCATTTTTTACGATTTTCCGCATGTTTCAGTTTAACCTTGCACCTCTCGTATTTTCCAATCTCGTACGGAAAATTATTATAGAATTTTTTTATACCAAAGAGCACGATGGATCTGTGATGGATTTCTTGAAAATAGCTATGAAATGGTAGTAAATTTTTCAGACTGAAAATCAAAAAAAAAACAATAAATTCGACGTTTTCACGGATCGATGTGGATTTTTGGTATTTGCTGCACTTTAATATAGGAAAGTTTGGTTGCTCCAGCTTATTCAATTTTCCAGTAATAAAATATTAAGTGGTGACGTGTCGTGTCAAAACCTGAAATGGCTAAATTTAAATTCAACTATCTCACCCTGTATTAAGACATTATCATTTCCTATTAGTAGGCTTTACTAAAACTTTCATTTTCCCTGAAAAGCCCATTTTCCTGACATTTTCAAAGCAATCAGAAGGGCTTTTAAAAAGTTTTTCGCCTCGAAATTCCCTATAGAAATTTCTTTCAGTTTTTTCGATCCTTTTTTGGCATTAGAACGACCCAGAATTAACCCTTTTTCAAAAATATACACGCCCAAAAAAAATGTTCCCCATTTTCGGGTTCTTTCCAATAGTTCCTAAGGCCATCAAAAGATACGTATGCAGAAAATGTTATCAAAATTGTCCCATTTTGCTACAGTTATCATATATCAAAACAAAATTTTGAAAAATCGCACATTTGACGTAATAACACTGAAACGAAAAATCTGATCCCCAAAAACAATTGATCTTAGACGGCTCCAATGATGTTGATGCCAAACCTACCCGAATGGGCGATAGTCGAATGTCACACGGAAAAGTGTGCTAAAGAAGTTTTCACTTCATGACTGTTTCTGTCTTTCGATTGGCTAAACCATAACCAGCCTAACGAGTCGCGTGATGCGTGAGGGCTAAGTCACCTTATATATACCAAATATAAAACATTCAAACGAGAACCAGCCTGGCATAAGAACCTGCCTTCAAAGGTGTTTTCTTGACATAAATATGATATCCTAGTTAAGACATATTGTAAATAATACTGGCAATAATGCAGAACTACACGCAGACGTCCAAAAAACAGTCAGGAGGCGCGTCGAGCAAAGACACATTCAGCCTAAATGTTTGCAACCTCACTAGGTGAGGTTGCAAACCTCATAAAGACGCTGAAGGTCAGAAAAGCACCAGGTCCTGACAAAATCAGCAACCTGATGCTTAAGAAGATTCCCAAAAAAGAAATCACAGCCGCGGCTAACATCATCAACGCGATGATGAGACTTGGCCACTTTCCTGGTAGGAGGAAGGAGTAGTAGCTAAATAATAGATCCAGCAAATTACAGATCCAGCAGTCTCCTCGGAGTGAGTGAGGTGGCTGAGAGAGTGATCCTAAGAAGACTCAACGATGAATCCCTCGCGACGATCCCCTGTTTCCAATACGGATTCAGGAAAGAACACTCAACGGAGTTACTACTGCTAAACGTAGTAGATAATATTACAAAGGGGTTCAACAATGCCCAAGCGATAAGGGCAATCTTTCTAGACGTAGAAAGATCCTTCGACGGAGTATGGCATTAGGAAGATAATAGTAGATGGCTACTCTAACCGGATTATCAGGATAAGACAGGAGAATTCATCTGAAAATAAAAGGCAAAATATCCAGGCCTAAGACACTCGAGGCAGGAGTACCACAGAGCTCAGCTCTTGGACCGTCCCTGTACTCAATATTCCCACATGATATACCATCATTTGGCGACGCGCAAATTTCATTGTATGCTGACGATACGATGATACAATTTGCCCACAACGACACAAGAGGGATAAGCACTGTGCTACAGGAGGCAACAGACGAACTCATAAGCTGAATGATAAACTGGAAGAACAGTGGTTAATCAGTGCAAAATGTAAGCCATAATCCTGCGGAGAAGGAGAAAGGCTGCCGGACCGCACATATAAATAAACAACATCGACGTACCTTGGAACACCAACGTCAAGTACCTAGGAGTGCACCTGGACCGTGGCTTGACATGGAAAAGGCAAATCCAAGACGCAAGAGAAAAATCAAGCGGGCAATGACTATGCTAAATCCCATGATGGGAAGACATAGCCAAATGTCACTGAAGACTAAGCACACTATGATAAAGATGATAGCTAGGCCTCAACTGACAGATGGTTCAACGGCCTGGGGATACGCAGCGAATGCCAGCATGTAACTGCTAACAGGAACAGAGAACAAGCTGGGATGCTGGCGCACCTTGATTCGTCAGATATTCCAACCTGCAGGCAGACCTACAGTACAACTACTAGAGGACTTTATAGTCAAAATGTCTAGACGAGCATTCGAAAGACCAGAGAACCATGCCGATGAAGAACTGAGGCAAGCAGTAGATTATAATCCAGACGAACCAATAAGACGCAGATGGACCAAATAGAAAAAGCCTAAGGGTCTAATTGTGTGACCGCACGACAAATGACCAGTGCCAAAAAGCACGGAGCAGGAGTGGAGTAACATCCAATCCTGCTTCCTCTACTAAGGCGACAAAACAAACTATGCCATGCGTGGTCTTAGTACTCAAAGCGAGGCAACATCAATAGAAGCCAATCCCGGAAGTCTTTCCCTCCGGCCTGCGGTAGAGACCCCTACGGAGTTAAAGCACGAATCGGAACACTGCTGGGTATGCCAGTGGTGAGTTTCACACTACCTCCCTCCCAGGGGGTGTGCGTTAATGAACAATTTCTCAGAACACAAAAAAATCAACCTGGCATAAGAACCTGCCTTTAAAGGTGTATTCTTGACAAAAATATGGTATACTAGTCAAGACATAATGCAAATAAACCTCAAGGATTAGCTCGTAATATACCAAACACATAACTAGAGGCAATTCAAAATATAGTCTAGGGCTCTCTTCTCATATGTCGGATGACCATAAGGAACCCATCTGAACCCATCCATGATATGAGTCGTCCCCTAAACTAAAATTAACTTGCTGCTAAGCCGTGCCAGATATCACTGACAACTTATAAAATTGTATCATTTTTCGGAAAGAAATAACACAAAGTTACTTTAATAGGAAATAGTTTTAGCAAAATATTATAATAAATCAACAATAATTGCAACTGAAAGACATTTTGCGGATATGCTTAGATATCTTTGTTTGGATAAAATATGCACCGCTACAGATGACAACTTCAATGCGCCACATTATTTACCGTCTGCTGGAATTGATTTTAAAGTATCGCATTTTGTTGTCGCTTCAATAAATATAAAATTTATAAATCATAGAATATTTCGACGTGGATTTGAGACATGAAGCTTTTGAAGACTACGGTAAATGATATGGATTCTAAGGGATAATTGTTATGTTACTTGAAAAGTGATATATTGATACGCCTGGTTATTTAACAGCGTATTGAAAAACTTACTTATCGCATTATGACCAAACCACCTGAGCCAAATTGATGAGATATTCAGCATATATATTCCAGAGTTATTACTGTTCATAAAGTTTATAATAGTTTTCCCTTAAAAAAATAAACCCTTCCGAGACGATACATCTCTGAATGAGAGGTATAATAGACTTTCAACAAAATCTTTTTTGAAGTGAAAACTTCTTTAGCGCCGTTATTTCTAGAATTTTCTTTCTTTTTTCTTTGTTTGTTCTTTTAGAGCCAAGTATTTATATTTTCAAGCATGCCAGAAATTAAAGTGTTTTTTCGTTCACATATGTTGTTTTTATAATTATTTAAACCTTCGTGTTCGTATTCGAACACGTGAGTGGGCCCAGATGGGGCCCTCCACTGCCACCCTTGGTCTATTGTGGCTCACATCTGTGGCTTCCACTAGGCGAGAGGCTCGATCATTTTCATGAAGTCCCACCTTTTTCGGGTGGATAGTTTTCAAATTTACAAGTGCAATTTGAGAAGTTCCAAATACTGTTTTTGGTTCTTTGCTGGGCAGTAACATAAAATATTCTTCAGTTTTTCTTCGTCCTCCGAACACAAGCGGCATTCCGTTTCATCGGAAAGTTCTATGTTGTTCATGTAGCTTCTATGCCGACAATGGCCAGTGTACCTGCTAACTACAGCCTGTACCTGCTGTCGGCCAAGTTGAAGAAGTTGTCTAGTTCTCACTCCTGATAGCAGATTTACTGCCATCTTTGAATGAGTTAGGCGCGGTAACTCTCTTCATTTGTCTACAAATTGCTGTTGTGCTCACCTGGAGAGGACTTCTTTATCTGTATCCCAGTACTGGTTCTGGTTCTATGAAGCCCGTTGCAGCCGCCTGCTTCGCAAGAGCGTCAGATCTTCTCTCATTGCCTTCATATCCTGGATGTTTAGCTATCCAGATCAGTGTAAGTTTATTTTCTCTACCTAGTTTGTGTAGTGGTTTCTGGCAGTTCCATACTGCCTAGGATAAACAACGGCTAAATTCAAAAGTTTTTCAAGCCGCTTGACTTTTCGGAAATATTTTGATTGACTTGCCTTTCCAGTTTCTATCTATGAGTCACTGTGTAGTAATATCAATTTAACTTCTGCCTTAAGTGGTTGCACGTTTGCCTAGAGAACATCTAATCTTACCACCATTTTTATTCCATGCAGCGGCTCATGTACCATCATTGGTCTTGGAGCCGTCAGTGAACCAACTATTCTCTGTTGTTCTCAGATGTTCCGAGTTTTTGCTCATTCGTTCCTCTCTTGTAGGAGGACGTCATAGCCATGGTAATAGTTAGTTTTGGTAGGCATAACATCTGATGGTAGATCCAAAACACTGCCCCGCTCATTAACGTTTTTCAGCCTGTTGGGCACCATGATGATCACCTGCGGATTGTTGATCTTCGCCTGTGTCAATCTGTACGTAGCCCATCTGGCCTTCCTCACCAGTACTTTAAAAGACACTCAAGCGCAGCCGTGGGTGCAGTGCCAAAGGCGGCACTAATTACCAGATACGCTTGTCTTTGTATAGTGGATAATGTGATTCTCGCCAAGCTGTGTAAGCTCTTAGAATACCAAGCTACTGCTCCATATTTGATGTTATCATTGATCTTATGACCCCAATATATAGCCAGTGCATTTATTTGAGATGTACGCTCCATGTTTTGCCACAAATGCGTCTGCAGGTCCATAGTGACAGTTTCACTTTTGCGGCAATTTTATCCAGATGCGCATTCCAGTTAAGTGTTTTATCTAGAGTATTTCCCAGATACTTTGCTCTATTCGCAAATGAAATAGTTTCTCCTTTGAGTGAGGGTGGTCTTATGTTTTCCCTTTCTTCCTTGTGAACGGTACGATAACTGTTTTGTGCAGGTTCACAGATAGTTGTTCCCTTTCACACCAGTCATAGACGACGGTTAGCACCTCTTGAAGATCCTCTGAGATAGTTCTATAGAGTTGCTTCGTATAAGCAATATTAGATCATCCGCGTATGTCTGCGCTTACACACTCCGCAGCGAGAGGACCGCTGGGGCGCCAAAATCCCACCTTGCGGACATCCTCTAACAGCCCTGAATCTGCCAGCCGTTTTTAGGGTTTTTGTGGCTACTCGGCAATTTAACATACTCCCGGTCCAGTTCCTTATCCGTGGTTCAACCCTTCTTTCAGCTAATTCTGTGTATAAGGAGTTTGGTAGTGCATTATTGAATAGTCCTTCAATGTATAAGAACACGTCCACCGCGATACTCTTGTCGCCTAACGCATAGTTGTTTAAGTGCTAGTTCTGTAGATTTGCCGGTCTGATACGCATATTGGTGAGCATTTAGTGGATATTCACCAAGTGCACCCATTATAATGGGTACGTCCAGGGTCTTTTCCACGCACTTCAACAGAAAGGAGGTCATGGTCTCCATGAGTTAGGTCTTGATTCCCTACGTCCCATCTTCGGGATGTACAACAGCAACAGCAACAACAACAACAATAACATTTATTTAGGCCGTTACAATATAAGGTCACTTAATCCTAATAATATACACATTTCTAAGACTATGGTTAGCGTATGTACAATGGTAGTTGCCTGCATCCTACCGGATGCTTCTACAGCTCCACAGCATACACGAACACGACTTGGGCCGTGACAAAGCGCAGTGTTATCTAGTCTTACTTAGGCTCGTGCCTTTCAAGAGATTTACTAGTGTAAATTACTAACAGATGACAATTGAGCTAGATGACTTGTTTTCCGAGTAGAGGGATGGTGAGGGATGGGAAACATGGGGAAAACACACACGAAAAACCCCATACCACGGTTCTTTGGTTTTAGCCATTCATACATTCATTCGTACATTCATTCATACATTCATTCATCGCTAACATAGTCATGTTACTATGAGAGCGTAGAAGGGTATCTAAAGATAGCCTTAGTGCCAGTGGAAAAGTAATTAGATATTAGAATACTTGGCGAAGTGTAGCCACGCTGCCCCTGCCGGAACATGGGAGCGCAGAGACGGCTAGAGATCAGTGTCTTAACTGCTCTGTCAACGGCTGACTATATGTTTGTCTATATATTATATGATTTATGAGTCCCTTAGCATGCCCCGCCCACCACGTTTTTGACGCGTAGTGGGAGGGGCATACCGCAGGTTTACTCGTGCTTTGAGGGTGCCATATATAAGATGCACTTCTGTACTCCTGCTACTTTCTGATGGTTTGATAGTAGCAGGGGTGGGTGAGGGTGGATAGGGGCGGAATTTTCAGGGATAAGGAAGAGATTTGCTTACGGGGGTCTGTGTTCAAGGTAGAAGAGAGATGTTTTCTGATGTATGGGTCCATGTTTCGGCCTGTAGTTCGGGTTGTATCTGACATCTGCAATGTTAGCGGTTCTCGGCGAGCCGCGAATGCCATACTCGTAAAATCTGCATGCTAGTCTATCAATATGTTCACTGACGTACTCAATATGAGCCCAAGCATGCAGATACGCGATCCTTGTATAGCGGCTCGCCGAGAAAGCCGCTCTTAGATGGCGATTTTGAAGTATTTGCAGTTTCTGCTTTTGAGTGTCCGAAACCGAACACCAAACAGGAGCACCATACATCAGAAATGGCCTCGTGATCGCTTTGTATAAAATGACTTTATTTGCGGGACTGAGGAAGGAACCATGCCTGATAAGAGGCTTCGGGATGTACGCCACTCCCGAGGGGCGGTTTACTCCCGAAATCGCTGTACATTTTCTCCCGAAATCCCGCGAAGTCCTTTCGAAATAATTTCGAAATTCTTCCGAAATCGCAAAATCAATCGGAAATCGATTCGAAATCCCGAAACCCTATCCGAGATCTTAAATTTTCCAGCTACTGAAATTATCGCCGATCTTGTCGAAATTGGGCATCTTGGTAGATTTTGGGATGCTCATCACGAATCTGAAGTCAGTCCGATCGGGTAACGTTTCGTTCTCGAGATATTCATCCTCAAATTTGAAAACCGTTTTTCCACCAATTTCCCCTTGTCTTAATTAAAACCCAACACACTTTCAGCACTTTATCAATTATTTAAACGTATAAAGTGATTCAAATGTGTTGGTTAAAAGAAGGGAAAACCGTGACAAAACGGTTTTGAACCTTGAGGATGAATATCTCGAGAATGAAACGTCGCCTAATCGAATTGACTTCATATTTGTAGCAGAGAGTTCCAAAATCTACCAGAATGTCATATTAATCGTGAAAATATTGTTTTTAACTCTGAAGATGAATACCTTGAAAACAAAACATCGCCCGATCGAATTGACTGCAGATTCGTGATGAGCATCCCAAAATCTACGAATTGTCCAAGATCGGCGATAGTTTTACCTACAATAAAGCGTGTAGGTGATGTGGAAGTAACACAATGGACTGCACAGTTCTCGGCACAGTTACTTAAAATAGTTAGATATATTTTGGACTCATTTCTGGATAAAAGCTTGTGTTATTGAAAGAATTTATAAAATTTGGTATTCTGTGCTGTTCCTTATGCTATGGGGAGCAGGGGTTAAAAATCACCATAATCTTCCACTTTCCAAAAGCTAGATAACACTACAAACATATGTTTGCATCGAACTAAATATTAATTGAAAAATGTAGAGACTGTCCAGAATTATTTTTACCTTGGCTGTGTAGTAGCCAACCTGATGTGAAACCTTTTTTCGATGAATTCGTTCCATGGCAAGCATGTTTTGCAACCATGGGAAATTTTGACCTACTGAATTTGATCCATAGACGACATACTATATTTCCAAATTTATATTTCCTAGAGAAGAAAACAAAAAGCTAGGGACAAATACATCAGAATTTCAGGGATAAATGTTTTAAGAAGTACTATAAATGACGCACAAATAAATGCAATTGTTGATGCCAAAAAGCTAGATATACATGTTTCTGGAGAATTTAGTAAAAATGCCATACAATCCACTCCATTCCAGAGATATTAAAATTTTAAATTGAAGAGCCTAGTATTGATCCAGATATAATGTCCGAACACAGTTTTTAAATTCTCAAGATGGCTCATCTTGAGAATTTGAGATAGAACGCGACATAAAATATTTAAGGACATTAACATTAAACATCATAGTAAAAAATACAAATCAGAGACCTGATTCATCTCTTTTAAACTTAAATGTTAAATGTTAAAGATAACGTTATTAAGTACCGTAACGTGGTTATTAACGAAAAAAGGCCGCCTATCAGATGACCGATTATTAAGATGTAAAACTATCGGGGGAAAACCTGAAAAGCCTTTGTGTTCTGTGTTCAAGAAAAATAGACAAGAAGTTTTTCAAAAAGGTAATTCCAAGCGTAATTCTGAGAGTGAAACAGATACAGAAACTGAAATTCCCGTTGAAAGTGAATTTGAAGAAGAAGGCTTCTCAGATGCTACAGAAAGTATTTTTGATGTTTCAAAAGAAAATAAAGTTTAAAGTAAAATGGAACACTACCATACAGTTATCTATGACCCATGGTACATTGGACGAGTGCTTGAGATAAATTAGACAACTTGTGTTGTAAAGTTTTTAACGCTTAACTTAAATCAATACAATTGGCCTAAAGATGATGACGAAAGGATATATTTTTATGGACCTATTTATTTGATATGTTTGAGATAAAAAGATTTTGCAAAAAAATTAAAGATTAAAAAAAAACAATAAATAAATTTTAAATATGTCTAAAAACCTCGCTATAAATCATAACCCAAGAATAACTAAGTTTTAAATAAATGTCTGTTTTTTTATTTTTGGTGGCCAAAAAAAACAAAAACCGAATTAATGCGATTTTTTGCAAAATAAATCAGAAGGCCAACTTAGAAAGTGCATTTTATTGTGTACTCTCTTTGTCTCTTTGCTTTTACGCGAAGCGACTCACTCCCGAAATAGTTGTAAATTTTCTTTCGAAATCCCGGGAAATCATTTGGAAATCGCGAAATCCATCGGAAATCCATTCGAAATCTCGAAATCCTATCCGAAATCCTTTCGAAACCTCGAAATCCTATCCGAAATCCTTTCGAAATCCCGAAATCATATCCGAAATCCTTTCGAAATCCAGAAATCCCTTAAAAATTCTCGAAATCCTTGCGATTTCCGAAATCGATGTACAAATTTTGGCCAGTGAGCCACCCCTCGGCCACTCCTTAGGTGCGTTCTTTTGCACCATGTTACTCTACTTATATTCAGCTTTGACGTACGTATCTATCAGAAACCTCAATCAATTTAAATAGGGAAAAGCGCTAGAAGAAAATATCGAAACGAATATTCCATTTGAAATTTAACAAAAAATTCCCCTTTCCATAATGCGCAGATCATAATTTTCAGCAGATTGTTTCATTTATGGATGATAAAATCGTTTAATCCAGTTATATGCCATCAAAAAATTTCCGATAGCATGAACATTATACTCATGAAAAACATATTATTGTCATATGTATGCTAGTTGATCACATCACGTATTCCAGTCCTGGCATTCATTAGCGTAATTAAAAATGCCTTCGCGGAAAATAATTTTTGAGTAGCTAGAAAATAACAAGCATTTTTCTAGGATTTGTCGTTGTGAATAGTAGCGAGAATGTAGCAGTGCGGTTCAAGGCTTTGCTATTTTATTTTCTCTTCTGGGAAACTTTCTTTATGGAAACAGGGAAATGGATTAAATGCATTCCAAGAGATATCAAAGAAATGGTAAATTACTCATAAATATAAAGTGCTATAAATTCCGAGCAGGTTATAAGAGTTGATTATCAGTATAATTTTGAAGTATATAATGTGTTATTGTTTACTTAACAATAAGAGACCAATGAATCTAATCAACAACTGTATTTATTAAAAATATCCAACTAACATTATTAAGGAATACTATTAAGGTGCCATGTTGATAAAGACTACCTCGTATTACTACGTCTTCGTAATGCAATCAATTTCTGTCAAGAGATCTCGTGGTGTAAAGGTTTAGACAGCTGGGTCTCACCTGGACGGTCCGGGTTCAATCCCCGTTGCTTTTTTTTATAATTTTTTAAGATTATGTTTCAGTTTTTTTTTCTTGATTTTGGGTGGTTAGTTTGGGTTAGCACCTGGTTAGTTTCCTTTTCTTGAGCCCCCGTAGCGAGCGAAGCGAGCGAAGGGCTATGCGGATCGACCAATAGGAGAGGCTGATCTTTATATAGTGCACTATTTGTGTAAAGGATCTTATAATGCACATACTTGTATAAAGTCACTGTAGACATAATCTTCAGGCCCACTATTTCAACTTGCAGGCCAGACTATATTAGCTTAATATAAATTACAAAAGGCCGGAAATATAAAACTAGCAACATATAATACATCCTTTCTCTTTCACGATTACAAATTTAGTCTTTCAACAGGTTTGACAATTCGACCAGACCTTGTTTCATTTTGACACGTGAATTCTAAACTGGAATTAGTTGGGACCACATTACAGTTCTTTGTAAGATCATTTTCAACAATACCTTGGCTAGGTGACACACTTAGTGAAACACTTTCACTAAACTTATAAGAATCTAACTGTGGTTTTGACAAATTAATAACATCAGACCAATCCTTTTGAACATTAAAATTACTCAGAGATTCTCTAAGATCTAAACGGTTTCTTCCTACAATATCACCACTTTGTACTTGGACATTATAGGATCGAGGACTTGTATGCTTACTAACAATTTGGCCAGGCTCCCAATGCCCTTTAACATGATTAAACTCTCTAATATTCTGACCTGGGTTTAATTCTGCCAAAGGCTGAGCATTCTTGTTAAAATAAAATTCATTTCTCTTAAATCTAAACTTTGATTTTTCCTGAACATTTTCACACAATGCTCGTTTTAATAAAATAGATGAAATAGGTAGCTTAGTCTTGCAAATGCGATTCATTAATAATTGAGATGGAGAGTAATTAATCAATTTTAAAGGAGTATTGCGATATTGAAGTAACGCCTCGAATATATTTTTCCCCCTTCTAAAGCTTTTTTAACAATTTTTTTACTAATGTCAACTCCCTTTTCTGCCAAGCCATTGGACTGAGGAAAATTTGGACTTCTTGACAAAATCTTAAAGTTTCAACTTTTAGCAAATTCTTTTTTTTATGGCAGTGACACACACACTAAAGGGAGATCCTATGGCGCTCGACGAGAGGTGTGTGTGCGAAGATGTTGATTGACACGGTTCTTGAATATTTGTAGGTTGTAATTCTGGTTGGAGTTCTGGTAAAGCGATGTTCTAGGTGTTTCTAGTTGTACGACGAACTGGTGCGCTCCTGCCGTCTGTCGGGACTGTCTGACAGGAGTTGCCAGGGACGGGATGATGCGGGCCAAATCCTGGGAACATCTGCCGTGAAAGTATCTGTAAAACAGAGACATATCGGCCACATGTCTGCGATGTTCCAGACTATCCAGATTCCGGGTCAACTCCGGATCCCCCACGAGACGCACAGCCCTCTTCTGAATGGAATCCAGCAGCTTTAGGGTATGCTTTGGTGCGGCACCCCAGATATGTGAGCAATATTCTAAGCACGGTCTTATTTGCGCTTTGTACAGCAAGAGCAACTGCTGCGGTGTATACAGTTTTTTGTTGCGAAATAGCGCACCAAGCTTCTGGGAGGCTGATTTTGCGATGTTAGCAACATGGTCATGCCATGACATATTGCTGTTGACCGAGACACCCAGCAGCCCGATTGACGAGGATGAAGGAATGGTCGATCCTGCCATAATGATGTCAGGGCCCACTGTATTGACCCTCTTAGTAAACGTTGCTGTTTGGGTCTTTGCTGCATTGAACTGGACCAAATTCCGGTCGCCCCAAATTTGAACTTTCTCCAGGTCTTGATTAATTGCTGTAATCTGCTCCTGTCTGCGGTGATGAGTCTCAGTCGCTGGTAAGGGTTTTTCTGATCTAAAGTGGGAGACAAGGGTACTGTCATCTGCAAAACTGTAGACAGGATTATTCGTTTCGATCAGCAGGTCATTAATATAGATGAGGAACAGAGTTGGTGAAAGTATTGCGCCCTGAGGCACGCCCGCGTTGATGGTGAATGTGTCCGAGATGTGTCCATCGACTGATCTATTGCATTGATAAGGAAATATTGTCACATTCCAATATATCAGGGCATCCAAACTTTGCAAAAATTGATTTTAACTTAAGCATAACTTCATTTGAAGATTTATTTTTAATTGAAACATGCTCCAGCCAATTTGAGTAAGAGTCATAAACTACTAAATAAATGGAATTTGCATAAGAGAAAATATCTGTCGAAACCCTTTCCCAAGGTCTTTCCGGAGTATCATAAGGTTTTAATGGCTCCTTGATATTTTTCCTTGCAAACTCCTCACAAATTTTACATTTTCGTGAAAACGTTTCAATATATTGACACATCAGGGGCCAGTAAAATATTTGCCGTGCTCGTAACTTAGTGTGATCCATTCCCATATGACCTTGATGAAGTTTTTCTAGCATCATTTGCCTACAACTTTGTGGCACTACTGGTTTATTACTAAAAAATACAAGACTGTCACAAATAAGAACGTCTTGTCTAATTCTGTAATATTGATGCAATGATGATAAAATTTTATTCTTATCGGGCCATCACTTATCTATGAACCTTATAACTGTTGTTAAATCTTTATCTTTAATAGTTGCATCTCTTAAAAGTGCTTTCAACTGCTCAGAGACTGGCAAATAATTTACTAGAGAATGAACTGAAAATTCTAGTTCAGGGTCGTTAACATCTGGAGTGGTTAAGTAAGCTCTGGAAAGAGTATCCGCAATGTACAAATATTTTCCAGGTTTATACTTTACATCAAGATCATATTTAAGTAACCTTAATCTTAAACGCTGTAATCTTGGTGTAACAAGATACAAATCCTTTTTGAAAATTGACATAAGAGGCTTATGATCACTATGTAGGTATAAGAACATTTTGAACACCATATATTAAATAGTGAAACTTTTGACATGCAAAATCAATAGACAATATTTCTTTCTTTATTTGGGCATATTTAGCCTCTGTTTTTGTCAAACTTCTAGAACTAAAAGCTATGGGATGCCCGTCTTGTAATAGGCATGCCCCGAGACCATCTTTGGAAGCATCAGTTTCTATTTCCATTTTCTTAGAAGGGTTAAAAAAACGCCGCCAGAACAGGTGCATATGTTTTAATTATTGCATAAGAGCATTCTCATGCTCCTCATCCCAAGTCCATTCCACATCAGTCCTAGTTAAATACCTTAGAGGAGCTGAAATTTTTGCTAAATTAGGAAAAAACTTACCTAGATATTTTGCCATGCCAAGCAGTCTTAAAATGTAATTTTTTTGTTCTGTTTTAGGCATATCAATAATTGCTTTAATATAAGATTCACGAGGTTCTATGCCTCTTTCTGAGAATAATAATTGTCCCATAAATTTAACTTTTGTTTATTAAATTTATTATTAAATTTTTTGCTCGGTCAAGCACCAACTTTAAATAAATATTATGCTCCCGTTCTGTAGCTCCGGTGACTATTATGTCATCAAAATGTATCTCTACCCCTTCTATATTATATCCCCAAAAATTTCATAATTCATTTTTTGGAAAACTTCTGGAGCTGATCTGATACCAAAAGGTAAGCGAAGAAACTGATACCTGCCAAACAGTGTTCCAAAACTACAATACTCGCGCTTTCAGGTGTAACTTTTACCTGAAAGTAACCATCCTTCATATCCAAAACAGTAAAATATGATTTCCCTGACAATTTACTAGCTATCTCTTCGACAGTTGGAATAAGAAAGTGCTCTCTAATAATTGCTTCATTCAAGTATTTGGGATCTAAGCAGAGTCTAAGATCCCCATTTCTCTTTTCAACAATCACCAGTGGATTTAACCACTCCGTTGGCTTATCAATTTTGGCTATGATATGATATGATCTTTTTCCAACTGATCAAGCTTGAACTTTACCCTAGAATGCAGTGCATGCGGTATGCGCCGAATAGGTTGCACATGAGGGAGAGCATCTTTTTCCAAAACAATTTTATGTGCCCTTGGAAATTCCCCCAAACCCTCAAAAACCCTTGTGTTGGGAAACACCCCAACACGTGTAGAAACTATCGTTTTTCACCGAATAATGCACCCGTATGTATGTAGAATGAACGAGCCATAATTAAACTCAAAATAGATTTATTTCACCCCGGGTACAACCCAATTTGTGCATTTAAATTATCATATGCCAGTTCTTCAAAACCCCTTAGTCCAACCCTAGACGGACAATCCCTAAATTCGAACCTGTACAACAGTACTGCCAGTATAATAGATTACAATATAGCAACTACTCTTCACTCGTAAAGGAAAAAGTTTGTAATCGTTTTCAATTCAATATATTTTTGTCTCAAGTCAGCATTGTACACAATAGTGTGTCAAATAAAGAAAGAAAACAGTTTCAACCCTTGTAATCTCAAATGAATTCGGTATGTGTTACCGCCCACTTTTATTATGTGGTTTTGCCGCCAGGCGACCCGCTCAAGGAAAGAAATTAATCAAGTCAGTGCTCTGCCAACACTCCACGTTGCTAGATCGGTATCCTCACCGCGCTCTAGCAAGTGCCTCTTCGCGCCTAAAAGTCAAATTCCTTTTTGGGCCAACTTCTCTTGTATGCACAAATATTAGAGAATATTTAGTGCACCTCAGTTATCTTTGTCCAAGGTTGGACGAAGACCTCCTTTTGGGATTTTTTAAGCAATTCTTCGAAGTCAGAACGATATATAGCGTCCCCTGTGGAAGATGGAACATAAGATGGTGGCTTGAAATTCATGGTCGAATTTCTGTAAGCAATGTGAAAGCTGGATTTATAGTTTCCGTAAACACAAAAATTAAGTTTGGAAGATAACTAAGTAAAGTCTCTCCCCGTTGCAGACAGGTAAAGCAGAGTTAAAGTGAAAAGGTACGATGTGTGAAGGTTGCTAAGTTGAAGAACAAAAACTCATTTTTAAATCAAACAATCAAGACTTTTCAGTAGATATTTCTAATTTTAAGAAACCTTTTGTAATATTGGTTTTATGCTTGAATGGACGAAGACGAATGCCTGCATTTATTCTAAGAATTGTATATATAATTTCTATTTAACATAGAAAATGCTGTTATTTATATCTATCATATTTAAATGCAATTTACACCTGCATTATTAAATTATATCAAAATAAATACATGTTTCAATTCTTCTCACCACCCTATATTCATACAGTTCATTAAAAGTGGTTACTCAAGATACCACACCCTTCTTTATGGTATTAAGCAATAATAAAATAACTTGTTTATCCCGACCACCTTGGAAAGCTCCTGACTATATCATGTAAATTTAAAAAACTTGTCACTGAATCAACCCTCTTTACTAAATCCAAATTAATACATCCACTTAACCTTCCGCTACTGGCGTGCAGATTTCTCTAACCGTTACTGGCGGCGGACTCTGAGTCCGCATACTAAAATATCCAATATGGGTGTGGATTTAGTCTGCATATTATTATGAAAACACTAAAATCTTATAAACAAAGCTTTATTTCATTAATTCGGAATATTAAACACATACTAAAACACAAAATAAAAAATGTTTCAATAAACTTCAAACTCAATGTTCATAGCAATCTGAACAAACACAAGTTAGATGTTCCAAACACATAAACTTGTTACATAATCGACATGAGAATCGTGTTGGACGGTTTTTCTTCCTGTCACAATGGTGGCATCGTCCTCTAATGTTCATTGGCTGTGGATCAGGATCTGGATTTCTAATACCAAATATCTCTTTTATTCTTAGATATATAGTTTTGGAAATCTTTGATTGCATTGCCCGTGAGCGGAGATGATTTTCTGCTAGTTGAGATGAAAGTAGATGCAAAAACTTTCGCCGTGGTAATTTTTTGTCTGGATTTTGTAAATGATATAATACCATGGAATTAACCCCAGCCATGTTGAGTAGTGCATAAAAAATTACCATCGGCCAACGCCGAGTATTCCTAGCGCAATCGTAGCCGGCACACATTTTATCTAGTGTATCGACTCCACCTTTCGAACCATTATAATTGATTATCATCTCTGCTTTTCCTGTTTCTGGGTCAATATTATCATCATGGTGGATACTTGAAATAAGCAATACATTTTTATTTCTCTTCGGTATATAAGAGACAATCGTCATATCTTTACTAAATCCAAACATACTTGAGCCTATTGGTCTTCCTGTTGGATTGGAAAATTCTGGAGGAAGTTCAGCTTTGTTTTTTCTTATGGTGCCCAAGAAAGTGAGAGTGTATTCCGTCAATAAATTTTGCACAATTGGTACACTACTGAACCAATTATCGCAGGTCACATTTCTTCTGGAGTGTCGAATAGGCTCAACAAGTCGACGAACACCAGCTGACGGTGAGTTATCGACGGAATAGGGTCCATCTGGCTGTGTTCCAACATACACCTCCAAATTGCAGGTATAATATAATTTTGAATCGACCATAGCAAATACTTTTAGTCCATATCTATTCGGCTTACTCGGAATATATTGCCGAAATAAGCATCTTCCCCTAAAGGCTTCCAATTTTTCGTCGATTGTAACGTTTTCATAAGGTGTATATGCAGACTTACAATTTGTGACAAAACATTCAAATATGTCCCTGATTGGAGCCAGTCGATCCATTTGTTTTCTCTCGGCACGAGTATCCATACTGTCGAACCGTAAGTGCTGCAACAAAAGCTGGAAACGGAACTTTGACATTGTAAGGCGGAATTGTTCGATACCGGTACCATTATCATTCCATAATTCGTCAACACTAAGCCGGCTAGATTTGAGAACCCCAGCTAAATAGAGCAGGCTAATCAGAGCCTGTACTTCAGCAATATCAGTTTGTTTGCAATTTCTTTCACGTGTATAATTGTCTCTGAATTTTAGAATATGTTGATTGGTATATTCAACGATTTTTCCAAGCATTTCCGTATTGAAAAAGTAATTCCATATCTCAAAAATACCTTTGAGATTTTTCATAGGTCTTTTTGGCCCAGGCAAATGTTTTATTATGTTCTCTTTTCTAGTTTTAGAACACGATGGAATATGTTTCTCCCATTTGGTGATTTTATTTTTTCCTACAAAAAAAGGCACTTGCAAAGGAACAAGTTCGTGTGAATCACTGTCAGGTTCTTCTGAATCACTGTCGGAAATTTCTTGATCTGTGTCTGAATTCAATATATGTTCTTCTACAAGGTCTTCTTCCTCGTCTTCAGGATCACAATCATCCTCTATCATTGGAGTCTCGACTTCTTCCTCATCGAGGCATAGTTTCATTAGTTCATGAAGCCTTTCCTGATCTTTTTCATAAGATCCCATCTGAAAAATAAAGCAAAATAAGATGTTATAACTAAAATTTTCAGTACACTTCTGCTCTTACCTTGAAAATCTTAATGAAAATGGAAAATCTATTATAAATTTACAACTGTTGAAAACGTGATGTCTTACTGGCTGCGGACTGTCACTCCGCACATGCATCTAATTACCGAACGACTAATACAACGTACGCCACGCGCTACACTGGCGTCTATCATATCATTTATGAGGAATACCGAGAACGGTAGGAGCGGCAGGAGTGGGAGTTACTAGTAAATCCATAAAACGAGAACATGCGGAGTACCAGTTAGTGCGCCAGTTGTGGAAGGTTAAGCCCAAAAGAGGTAATTGACCCTCCTTATTGACAACTATAAAGGATATTTTCACTTGTTTATTATTTACCCTGCATTCCAGGTCAATCTCACCTACTGGTTTTATCCTAAAACTATTGTCACCATAAGCTGTTAGGGTAGCATTAGTTTTCTGTAATTTTCCACTAAACCAATTATTTAAATAATGAAAGGGAAGAACCATGCCTTCAGCACCTGCATCTAATTTAAACTGAATGTTCCTACCTTCAACTTCAATGCTTTTCAGCCACATCTTTTTATTCACTGACTCATCTGTTTTTAACACACCAATCTGCTTTGTAATAGCACTTACAAAAATCGCCTCCTCACTATCACTTTCCTGATGTTCCTGGGCCAGCTCATGCACATTTTCCTGTTTTCCACGAGCAATCCTTTTGCTCTGACAAACAGACGCAAAATGATTTTTCCGTTGGCACTTTCTACATGTTTTTCCATAGGCCGGACACCTGCCTTTTACATGCTTTTCCCCACAATAATTGCACATCCTCTTCCCGACTGTAAATTCTGGCTTTTTTCCTGAAGAAGCACTTATACTGGAGCTTTTATTATGCACTGTATATACTACTACACCCTGCTCCTGCTCCAAGACCTTTGACTGTGTTCGACTCGCTTCTACTGCCCTTCAAAACAAAATAGCTTTTGCTACTGTTAAATTAGACTCCCTTAGAAGCTTTCCCTGAACTTCTTTGCTAGCAGCACCAATCACAATCCTGTCCCTTATCATATCTTCGGGATCCTTATATTTTGTGTGTATTATTCCTTTTCTAAGTTCTGTTAAAAACGAATCAAAACTCTGTCAAAAATAACATTTTGTTTGAGTGCACAATAATTTTCGAATTCCTCCAGCACCAAGTTTAAGGTTGCCTCTTTTGGCATTATCAAAACTGTTAAATAATTCGAAAGCATCATTACCAATGAGATGTTGAAACACAGCCAGTTTTTCCAATTTTCTGCGATGTTTCCCTCCAAATCCAGTGATTCAGACGGTCTAAACATTAGGTCCGCCATTTTCCTCGGTTATGCCGGCAATAGTTGACACTAGAAACTCCAAATTTCCGTAACGATACTGCAATCCAGCACGATAATTGCACTTAACCTGACACCATGTGCTATTGTTTACTTAACAATAAAAGGTCAATGAATCTAATCAACAACTGTATTTATTAAAAATATCCAACTAACTATTACGCGCGACTGAGACTCATCACCGCAGACAGGAGCAGATTACAGCAATTAATCAAGACCTGGAGAAAGTTCAAACTTGGGGCGACCGAAATTTGGTCCAGTTCAATGCAGCAAAGACCCAAGCAGCCACGTTTACCAAGAGGGCCAATACAGCGGGCCCTGACATTATTATGGCAGGGTCGACCATTCCTTCATCCTCGTCAATCGGACTGCTGGGTATCTCGGTCAACAGCAATATGTCCTGGCTCTACAAAGCGCAAATAAGACCGTGCTTAGAATATTGCTCACATATCTGGGGTGCCGCACCAAAGCACACCCTAAAGCTGCTGGATTCCATACAGAAGAGAGCAGTGCGTCTCGTCGGCGACCCGGAGTTGACCCGGAATCTAGATAGTCTGGAACACCGCAGACATGTAGCCGAGATATCTCTGTTTTACAGATACTTTCACGGCAGATGTTCCCAGGATTTGGCCCGCCTCATCCCGCCCCTGGCAGCTCCTGTCAGACAGTCACGACAGACGGCAAGAGCGCACCAGTTCGTCGTACAACTAGAAACTCCTAGAACATCGCTTTACAAGAACTCCTTTGTCTGGCGCACTGCATCACTGTGGAACTCACTCCCAGAACATCTGTTTCCCACTAATTACAACTTACAAATATTCAAGAGCCGTGTCAATCAACATCTTCGCACACACACCGCTCGTCGAGCGCCATAGGGTCTCCCTTTAGTGTGTGTGCCACTGCCATAAAAAAAAAAAAAAAACGTAATACTATTAAGGTGCCATGTTGATAAAGACTACTTTTATATCCCGCCTGAAGGGGGCAGGTCTGATCAGACATAATATTCAGGCCCACTATTTCAACTTGCAGGCCAGACTATATTAGCTTATAATGTAAATATGTTCTATATTGTTGTGGAGGATTCATTCTTACCCTAGAATTGATTGTCTTTGGCTCCACAAATGATTAAATTTGGTTTGAATTGTTATAGAGCCATTTCGGCCCAGGCTCAAGGATGTAAAATGCACAAGTGCAAGTTTAGTGACCCTAATGAAATGTGTACCTAATTTCAAAAAGCTTATCGTAAAGTGCAAAAGGCCGGAAATGGTGAGGACTTTAAAGTGTTACAAGGGAAAATCTGTAAAATGGCTGCAAATATTTTATTCAAATTTTAGGACGGTTTGATCTGGTTGGTGACAAATTTGAAATATCAAATGGAAAGGTAATTATCTAGTCTAAGTACGCATATTGGGTGCCTACCTATACGAATGATACAGGAACAGGACCTTCAAATTTCGAAGCAAGTATTGAAGCAAGTCATTTAACTGTTAACGTTGCAATAGAAAATATTGCAGCACCTCGCACTGGACAAAATAAACTTATACTCATGGAAGGCAAAAGAAAAGTGTGAAGAGTGTGATTTTAACAAATATGTTAGAAATGGATATGGTTATAAATGAAAAAAGCTTTATCAAAGAAAAGTCTTGAAAAAAAGAATGTTATTCGGAAAGTTTTGCAGGATGAAAGCGAAATAGATTCAAATGAAAGTTTTTCTCTAGCCATTAGTGACGGAAATTGGTATAAATCAGAAGACGAAATTGACGTTCTTATTCTACTTAGACCTGGTTTATTCAAGCTACAACACTTAATACTAAACTTTTGAAATCACTACATCTACCTCCTCTGATTCTTAAATCTTTCAATTATGGGGTATCCTAAAATACTACTTTTGACTTTGGCAAAGATTGGAAGGTATTTTCTGAGTATAAAAGAAATATTATTCAATCTGGGAGAATGTAGGAATCTTTACACAAGCACAATTTTCACACTTACCACTTAATTCTTCATATTTTTTACAAAAAGATTGCCAACAAGATTTATGATTTCAGCAAGATGATGCCCCGCCACACTTTGCGCGATAAGCTCGAGATACAGTAAATGAAATGCTTAAAAACAGATGGATTGTTCGTGGTGGTTTTGTGAATTGGCCTGCAAAACCACCAGATTTGACCCCGTTAAATATTTTCTTGTGGGGATTTATAACAAAATAAGCTATGGCTACACCACCGACCACACCAGAAAACTTGAAATATTGTGTTCGACAAGCACGCAATTTAGTAACTCCTCAAATATTAAATCGTGTGCACCGCTCGTGCATGCGTTTGAAGCGACTGGCGTCTATGTGTTTCGAAGTAATATTAAAAAGTGTTGTTATGAATATGTCGGGCATGTCGAAACTGTGGAATGTCGAGCTATAAAGGGAAATACATCATACTTCAAATGAAACAGCTAAGGTATCATAAATAACTTTCTGGCTACCATGACTGTCCATATCTAACGGCAGTATTGTCGAAATATAATGTCAGCGAAAAATATGATCACACTGCACCCAATCCATACTTGATATAATTATTTTTTATCAAAGCTGTCAACAATTCCCCATCTCTTTACATGTAACAAAAAATATCTAAAGAGAACATTCAATGTATTCACGATTTTGTCAACTTGCCAGCATTTTTTCTCCATTCTTCTGAGATAAATAGATTCTAAAGATTCGTTTTAAATATAAACAGAAAACAACATCTCATTGATTTTCTGAATATCTGAATAAAATGATTATCATTTTTGCCTCTTCGCACAAAACAAACAATATGAATATTTTTTAGAAGGTCTCATTGTTTAGAGGGGGTACTGGTATGAAAAGGTGGATGGAAATGGAATGTGAATCAGAATATGGGATTGTTCATGCAGAAAATTAAATATACGCTTTTGAGGAAAATAAAACTACAGGGAACAAGCAAAGAGTAAAATGATAAATAGGCTACATGGGGCAATCATGAGAAACAATATTTTGTAATTATATTGTCACATATACGCTCCTACCGCTGGTTGCCTATGGACCTGACTTCGTTGCAGTAGTTGCGCTGTGCTCTTTCAGAAGACGGAGCTCAGATATAGGTACTTGGGAGAGATGGATAGAAACACTCGGTGTAAAAAAGGCTTGGTTTATTAACTTCAGGTTGAGTATAGAAGGTTGTAAGTATTACCAAAATATTCGGGAATGCATATCTCGTAAGTCCCCTGGGATATTCCTCGCGAAAATGTTAACCACGAACAGCAGCGAGAGAGAGGGAGAGCTGGCCTGAAGGGCTGTTACAATTAGATTGACGGGCGGATAGATTATTTGGTCTGGCTGAATATTTAGTTGCGTAGTTTACTTTTTATATGTAGTTAATTTAAATAGCACTTTGCCTTATGGCGTTATTAATTTTCACTGATTCACTTTTAAGGCGTGCCTGATCAGAGGGGCTTTTCCCTTTCGGTAATTCGCACTGATAGGTCTTTTTTAA
>MU182463.1:0-11711 GCA_016904865.1 Pissodes strobi | reverse complement strand
AAGGTTAAGTTCAAACTTTCCACTGTATGATTTTATGTTAGTTGACAATATTATTTAGTATAATGTTTATAATAATTATTGACATTCCTAAATAAGGCCTATCTGCCTATTTAGTCTTCTTCGGTCCATCTTTGGACATAGGCCTACCCTATTCATTTACATTCGTCCCTGTTTGTTGCAATGCTCATCCATCTTCTTCTAGCGTGTTTTTTTAGGTCATCCGCCCATCTCATTTGGGATCTTCTTCCACCTCTTTTATTTTCCCACGCTCTCCAGTTTAGAATATTTTTGTTCCATCGGTCGTCTTTTTGTCTAATATTGTGACCGATGAATTTCCATTTTGATTTTGCTACCCCTTTTCTAACATCTCTTATTTTCGTTTTATTTCCTATCCACTCCATTATCTTTCTATACATCAGTGTTGCATGTAATATTTGTCTTTCCATTGATCTTTGTGCCTTTGTTAGTTTTTCCATGTTTTCTGTGTGTGTCCATGTGTGGGATCCATAGGTGGGGACGGGGAGTACACATTAATTATATACTTTAGTTTTAAGGTATTGTGTATATCTTTTATTTTCTAAGATGTAGCTTAATTTTCAGAATGCTGCCCAACCTGGTCTGACTCGTCTGTTAATTTCTGCTGTTTGGATTACTTTGTTGAATTTAATAGTTTGTCCCAGATATATTTATTCATCTGCTTGTCCCAATCTGATTATGATGTCCTCCTCTGTGTTCGTCATGGTTTTTGTCTTGGCGTAGTTCATATTAAAGCCTTTAGCTGCTGTGCTTGGTTAAAAAGTTTAGGTGATATTGTGATATTTAATTAGTTTCTTCTCATGGATTTTAATTGTTGTTGTTGATTCGCTATTTAATTATGTTAGGCCAGTACATTTGTAGTCTATTCTACTATTAATTAATAAGTGTTTACTGCCCAGTGTTCAAGACTGTAGACTATCAACCCATGAAGAAAACCCACAATTTACAGGTGCTGAAAGTAAACTATGGTTATATCTGTATCGATTTTAACGACATGCAACAGCTCTGGAGGTTAAAGAATATATTCTTAAAAGACCTGGTTTCGAGAGACTTGAAATTAATGTTACCGAACTACCAACCGATCCAACAAAAAATAAATGCTTTCAAGTTATGGCCCCCTTCCAGAAGAAGGATGAAATATATTGTGCCTAGCTCTGGCCCAAGGGGATGGGTGTAAAAAGGTTTGATTTTAAAAGGCAGAAAAGTCATAGTCAAAATTTTTAGATCGAAAACATAACACTAAGTCACTGTTTGCAAGGGAAGCAGGCCTGCGAACACTGTTTTTGAATGTCAAAAGTCTCCAGCATAAGATTGATGAGTTGGAGATGCGGATTGAAGATGGTGGCTATGACTTTATCTGCTTATGTGAACACTGGCTTAACCAGCAATCAGTAGAAAGTTGAAATTTTTAAAACTATGCCACAGCCAACCATTTCTCTCGTAAAGAGTATAATGGGGATCATCTATGTAAAAAGCAATTTAGGCTTCAGAAAATTTGAAATTTTTTATAGTGTTTCGTGTGAGAAAAACCTTTAAATTGTAGCTGTCGAAGTTAAAAGTGTAAATATTTTAATTGTTTGTATTTATAGGTAATCCAACAGTCCTTTACAAGTATTTTTTGAGAGTCTAAATGCAACTCTAGATACCCTAAATAAGCATAAAAGAAATTTTCTTATATACGCTGACTTTAATATTGATTTGTTGGAGAATACCCCTCATGTACAAGAGTTTACAAATTTAGTTACATCGTATGGATCTGCTTTCTTGATGGGTGATGCTACTAGACTTTCTAGTATTTTGGCAAAGGAGCCTTCTTCTAAAAAACGTAAAATTAAAGAAAGTGCTTTAATTTTATTAAATAAAGATAAATGTGTTGCTTCAACTTCTGTAAGTTTCAATAGTACATGGTTACCTTTGCTAAAAACTGAAGTTGATAAGGGACACTAAAAAATTAACTAATCCTTTCAACAAAAATCATTAAATTCTTCCAAAGCGAATAACACCAAATTATATATATATAAAACTTCAAAAACAAATTAATTTACCAAATAACACCTTATTATCAAACTAAATACCAGTTACCCAGTAATTAAATATGGCATTATAATTGTCATCTTGTCAAAGTCAGTTTAAAGCCTAACAATCTGCAAGAGCTTTTTACTGTTTTATTGTATTTGCTAACCATTTTCATTTTTAGTTTTTTGCTTTTTTTGAAAACGGTATCCGACTAGATACCGAATCGAAGAAATTAGGTACACATTTCATTAGGGTCACTAAACTTGCACTTGTGCAGTTTACATCCTTGAGCCTGGGCCGAAGTGGCTCTATAACAATTCAAACCAAATTCAATCATTTGTGGAGCCAAAGGCAATCAATTCCAGTGTAAGAATGAATCCTCCACAACAATATAGAACATATTTAGACTTTCAAAGTCATGTAAAAATAGCTGTTTGGATAACTGCATTACAAATGTTCAAGGTAAGTGCGATGCTTCCTTGCTGGGTTGTAGCATATCTGACCATATGGTAATCGTTAATACATATTACCCTCTTGATACTCCTTCTAAATCTACCAGTACTCAGACAGTGAATATAGACCTATTCACGATACACTTATAACGGTATGCTGATTTCTAGACTCGTTTTTGACCCACCCGCGAATCTACGTCATCCGGGAAAATTTGACGCTGTCATAGTTTATTTAATTAAGTGAATTTTTAGATTTGTTTTGTGTTTATATATGTTATAGGATTATTTAAAATGAAAACTTATACTATAATTATGCTGAACTGTGCTGTCGCTACATGTAAAAACAATAATAGGACCACCAAAGGCAGTGATATTGAATATTTTCGGTTTCCAAAACATGACTTAGCAAAGCAGTGGATTCGTGCTTGTCGAAGAGAAGACAGAATTAACATAAAAGATGGTGAGTATCTTTAATTATTATTTATTATCCTTATTACATGAATCCACGATTTTTTCATGATTTTTTTTATGGCAGGGGAGATCCTATGGCTAGAGATGGATCCTAATTTCACGTACCGTGATTTATCATTTATAACGGCGCCTAACCTCGGAACGGTTGGCCACCGTGACAACTTATATTTAAACGCTGCAGCTATTTCGACGATATTCGAGTGCTGCTCTGCCTTAGTCCCGTTCTTTAAACGTTCTTTTTAGATACCACGATTAAGTCTCGGTTCACGGTCCAGCCAGACACTATATATGTGGTTAAAAAATATTTGCCAAAATTTAAATAAGTAAGAAAACAAAGCTACATGTATTATTGAAGTGTGATTGAAGTGAAACTTCTTAACGCGCGCCGGGAGGCATATTAACACTTGCTCACATACCATGGTACCAGGGTGCTGAAATCGGTTAGGTTCTGTAGCGCTACAAAAGCTCATTGATTTGGGCACCTAATCGCGCCATGTCTCCGCGAAGTAATCGTTTTGTCCCAAGAGCCCTCGTGGTCTGGTGGTCTAGGTGGTTAGGTCTCGATTCGGCGGCTATCGGCGGAACGGCGCGGCACGAGTTCAAACCCCGTTACTTTTTTTCTTTTTTTTTAAGGTTAAGTTTCTA
The DNA here is from genome assembly GCA_016904865.1 of Pissodes strobi. NCBI lineage: Eukaryota > Metazoa > Arthropoda > Insecta > Coleoptera > Curculionidae > Pissodes > Pissodes strobi. The sequence continues at coordinate 8,091 of MU182463.1, read as the reverse complement.
AACAATTTTATGAAGAATATTTTTTTTTTCATTTGGGCCTTTCCTTTTTGTTAATTGAGTGCTATATTTTAAAAAACTACTTTTTAACCAAATCCGTTACCATATGTATAAGATTTTATTGTGATATCTTTGTTAGCTTACAAGCAAAAAATATGGGATTTGCTCTATTACCTTGTCAAGACTTAAGCGAAACTTTTATGAAGAATAGTTTTCTTTTTCATTTAGGCCTTCCCTTGTTGTTAATTGAGTGGTATATTTATATTTATATATTAACCCCACAATGAAAAAACGCAAAACGCGCTTAAAGAAGTTTTCATTTCAAAAAAATAAAGTTATATATGTATAGCTACTATTGTCACCCCCATGAATACACCACTGCGTACTGCTTGGTATTTTAGGCAGGTATTTAAAGTGGCATTGCCCATAAAAATCCAGTTATATACAGTATAACTACGGTCAGTAAGTTTCCCAATGTATGAAAATAACTATAATATGTAGGTACTTAATGTAAAATATAAACTCAAAAATGTTAAAGTAGGTATTTATGTTATTTTATTCCTCTAGACGTAATTAAAAAATAAACAATTTAAGGTATAAAAATTTACAATATTAAATAGTAATTTAATATAGGTACTCCGTTGAGGTAATTCTAAAATTACTTAATTCTCAAATGTTGAAATAATACTTAAATAACCATTTATACATTTAAATTTTTTACTATGTGTATTATATCAATCATAATAAGTAATATAAATATGGAATGAAAATGCCTTTATTCTTTAGTTAACACACGTATAACGTGTAATTAGGAACGTACCTATTATCCAAAATGTCCTTTAAAATTCCCCAAAACTGCGAATATTGTATTTCAAACATACACGCTTACATAGTAGAATTGAAAGCGTCGTTCCCAGGTGACGTCACACGTTTCTGTGTGGGAGGTTCTGCCTGCGCAAGAGCATACCGTTATATGTGTATCGTGGACCTATTTGTGACTTAAATGTCAGAAAATGTATCTCTATGTTAAATGAAATATACTGGGAAAAACTGGAAGACTGTCACAATGTGAATGATATGTTTGGCAGCTTTCTTGATACTTTTTTGGATGTATATGATCAATGCTTTCCAATAAAAAAAAAGAAACAAAAACAGTTCCTAAATCAAACAAGTCGAAAAAATGGTTTAACTCAGAACTTAGAATGTGTAGAGATAATCTTAATTTTTTAATTAGTTATGACAAATGTCGCAGTAATGTTAACTTAAAAAATTAAATAAAATTAGCCAAAAAAAAACTATAAAAGTAAGATTATCACTGAAAAGAAAAATATTATACTAACAAAATAGCAGGGTCAGTCAACAAACCAAAAGCAATATGGCAGATAATTGGGGAACCCTTGCCTAACAAAACTTGCCCTCAGAATACTATTCTTACAGTAGAAGAATTTAATAATTATTTTACTAACATTTCTAAAAATATCCTACTAAGTTTAAATAAAATCACGAATAACCCAGTAGATATTACTTCTTCCCATATACAGTTTGACAAAAACCTCTTTCTCATGCCTGTGGACCCTGCAGAGGTGGGACATATTATAGCTGATCTATCTGATAGCACCGCATGTGATATCTATGGCATAAAAATTTTAAAAAAGTTAAGAGAAGGCCTAACGGTGCCAATGGCAAAAATTATCAACACTTGTTTTGAGACTGGTGAGTTTCCGGACAAGCTGAAGTCTTACCTATATTTAAAAAAGGGGATTTAAGTCAGGCTAGTAACTATCGACCTATTACTATCACTCCAGTTCTCTCAAAACCTATAGAAGCTGCACTTAATAAGAAAATATCAAAGTTTTGGAATGCAAATATCTCATTGTCAAGATCACAGTTTGGTTTTAGGAGGGATTTGTCGGCCGTTCATGCCATGAATGAGTTGGTGCGGCACATTGTGGAGTCCTTTGAGAGGGGGTAGGCAGTCGCCACTGTATTCTGTGACCTTTCGAAGGCCTTTGACTGTGTGTGTCGCACTCAGTTCTGTTAGATAAACTTCCTCATTACGGAATTAGGGGTAAGGTAGCTGATTTGATTTCTTCATACTTCTTAGATCGAGAACAGGTGGTGGAGCATGGAGGTGTGAGGTCGCCGGCCTTGGATGTTACGGCAGATGTGCCTCAGGGCTCAATTCTGAGACCATTTTTATTCATACTATATATGTCAATGAACTTCCAGAGCATATGTGTCCTGTACGTGCCATCCAGTGTGCCGATGACACTACCCTCTGCATAAATCATTCTGACTTTGCCTATTTAGAACAAGAAGCAAAAGCTGCAATAACTAAGGTCGAAGACTTTTTTGCGGCTAATGAGTCCTAATATAGATAAGAATAATTTACTTATGTTCACTTTGAGGGAGCTAAAAGATAGTCAGAAATCCTTCCCTTTCTTGGGAGTCACCCTTGACTCGAAATTGAACTGGAAGGACCACATATCTATTTTGTCTCCAAAGCTGCTTTCCAGTACTCTGTACTTACTGCGTAGAATTTCAGAGTATGTACCTTTCCATGTTTCTAGGGCTGCCTACATGGGACTGTTTCAGTCTAAGATCTCTTATGGATTACTTTTCTGGGGACAAGCTACAGATTGGGTAAAGATATTCACAATGCAAAAGACAGCCATACGTATTTTGGGTAAAATAAAGCGAACAGATAGTTGTAGGTCATTGTTCAGAGAATTTAACATCTTACCTCTAGCTGATCTCTATGTATATCAGTGTCTAGTATACATAATATCTAAGCGAGCTTCCCTATCCACTGTAAACTCTCGACACTAATATCATACAAGAAATGAGGATCACCTCCTCAGCATCGGCTCACTCTCACGCATAAAAGCTATATTACTCTATCTTTGAAACTTTTTAACCATGTGTCACTGTATCTAAAGGTTTACCAGTAAATAATTTTAAAATTAAAATTAAGGGACTGTTGTTGGACCTGTCTCCTTACAGTGTTGAAGAGTTTTTAAATTGTTAGTAATCTATTTTTCAATTAGTTTTAAAAATGATTAAAAGAATTATTATTATAATTGAAAATAGCGACTTCAACTGTCAATAACTCCTAAAGTATTAGGAATAGGCATATAGTGTGTACATTAAAAATGCTTAGAATTTTAGGTAGAATCGAAAAATCGAATAAAAAATGGGGGCTAGATTTAAAAAAATGGTTCTTTTTGATCTACCCTGTATACTATACAATTTTTTGTTTTTTTCTTTAAGTGTGCAAAAACTGCATAAAAACCCCTACAATTTTGTTTTTTTATTTTTTTTTATATAGAAAGGGGTAAGAAAAAGGAAAAAAGGAATATTACTACATAAACGATTTTATTTACTGATGAAATTGAAGAAAAAATCATTAATTTTTTTATTGGGAAGGCGGTACTTTATTTTTAATGTCTTACCGAGTAAGTAAGATTCCAGAATATTCTGTTCTTATTCTTATTATTATCTCAAACAAAATGGCAACGTTTTAAACAATTACATTGTTGAGATTCTACAGAATCAAAATGGTTTAAAATTAAAAAAAAAAACAACTTGCACACTCCCTATCTTATTTTATCCTATCATATTAGATCTTAGATCCTACACTTTTAAGAGTAATTGCATAATATTTACAAACCCTTTTTTTATTTCGATGTTAAACCCTTTGGTTCTAGAACATATCAAAAATGCAAAAATGTAATAAAAATATAAATAATGGCGACATTTCGTTTTGGAGGGTTATAGGAATTTAATATTTTGGCATCATAAGGTATTCGATAACACCTTCCAAATAAGGTATCACAATACCCCATTTGTATTTTTTTAAATGACGCCCACCCTTTCCACCCTTAAAAAATCCTAAGGGCCGGTTTCTCAATAACGAGTTAGGTTTAACCCGCGGGTTTTCTATAGAAAAATCGAGGGTAACTTAACGTGAGTTAAGAGTTAACTCGACATTGGGAAACCGACCATAACTGTAGAAAATGTGTATGCTAACTACGAATTTAATACAATAGGTATCATCAAATTACTTATGTATGAAAAAATCATAAAGATGTTTTGTTTTTTTATATTTGTGTTTTATTATGGCAATTTTTTGCTCGAGAGATCGAGAGAAAAACGAGAAATTCTCGACGAGAGAGCATCTTTCTCTCGTCTCGTCTCGAGGTTTCATTCGAGAGGAAATACCTCTCTCGTCTCGTCGAGACGAGACGCGACGAGACGAGAGACGAGAATCTCTTGTCTCGACGGCATCACTATTTATTTTATTTATTCCATATCTACCTAGCGTTGGTCTTAAACATTTCATATTCCTGTTATTCTCCATAACGTTTTCTATTTTTATTTTTTGCTTTCTTTTATCCTTTTCTTGGTAGTCTTGTTAATTTCTGCGTATTCTATCAAATTCCTCTTCCCAGCCTCGTTGAGGTTCCGCCTTTACTCCATGAGTTTCCTTGTCGCTTCTGAGATGTAATTTCCCTTCTTCGTTTTCTTTTGTGTGATTTCTTTTTCTACTTTTTATCATGGTTTTTGTTAACATGTCATTTATTTCATCTATATTTTCATTGTTGCCGTTCAAAATTTGTGTTAGTTCTTCCTTTAGTCTTTCTTTGTATATAATTTTATTTGTGCAAGTTTGATCCTTAAAGTCTTATGAAAATAACGCCAACTCTAAAGAGTGTGGAAGTATAGTAGGTAAACTAAGGCATCTAAGTTTTTAACATCACCTCGGTTTTAATTAGGTATTTTTCTATCTTTTATGTAATTGCAAACTTCAACCAATTATTATTAGATTAGATATTTTATTGTCGAATGAAGATAATTTATATTTTACATATTACTTACACAATAAAATAAATATTTACTTTAGCTTGCCGACCTTTAAAGGGCTCAGCTTCTCATGGGATATTTAGGTGAAATCTTAAACGAGCGAACTTTTGTTCTCATTGAATAAAGGATCTTTTCACACTAATTAAGGCATTGAATGAATCGTTTGTTACTAAGACTATAGACATTGACTAACAACAGGAGAGAATACGAACGCGGCCAATTATTTTATTGTAACACAAAATATTTTACGATTTTCTTTAAAGTTGCATGCGCATAGTTTTAGAATATTCCAGCAAAATGTAATAATCATGTTTATACTGTTTGCGAAAAAAGGAGATGGAATACCATATTATGGTCCAGAGCCCTATTCGTTTTTTTTTTCTTAAGATTATGTTTGTAAAAGTATTTTTTCTTCATTTTGGGCATGCCTTGGGTTAGTTATGGTTAGTTCCTGATCTCATGCTCATGCGTAAAGTGAAATAATATATTAGATGAAGCGCTAGGTCTGGCTCTAAGTGAAATAGTTTATCACCATCTCTGCGAAAAGAGCAGGGACACTGCCCGTTAATATACCACCTAAAGGCAATAGGCAAAGCAGAAGGCGACCAATGCATATTTTGCAATAATGCAACTGAAACCGCAGAACATCTACTCTGCCAATGTCCAACTTAACTCTGCAAAAGGCTCAAGTACCTTGAAGGAGTACAGCTATTACCTTAAAAAGTGAGTGCACTACCTCCCAAGAAAATAGCTTCGTTTGGAAGAAGCCTACGTCTCTTGGACACAAATTAAGTTGTAGAATCATGCACAAAATATCTGTAAAGGTGGCAGAGCAGGGCGGCTGAAACTAGCCAAAACGACTCCCTAGCAATCTGCATCTACAATCTACTATTTCCGAATCAACTGATAGAATAGACCTTGTAGATAAATTATTCTTATCCATCCTTAACAAAAGTTAATTAAACTTACTGGTACGTAAGGAATTTTTTATGTGAATTTAGTGTATATACATAAAAACTATTGTATTTTGCAATAATTTAAAAAAGAATTGAACCATTCTGTTGTATCAGCTAAAATCTCAGCTCCAAGCCCTGATGACATAATATGCTTCTCAATTTTTAAAGTTATCTTGAAATAGAGAAAAATCCTAGAAACCTCTCAAACTGAACGATTTCTATAATCAGCTATCTCTGCAAGTTTCTTATGATCAATCATTGGTTAACGTACGCTATATGGAAAATCGTTTGCGCTGCGAACCCTCAACAATTTAGCAGGCTTCAACTAGACTACCAATCCTTTCTCTGCAGCAGTTACCATTTCATTATATATTTTCAGTGCTTGTGACGCTACATGAAATAACAAGTAGTCATAGTTGAGGAGACGCAAAATAGCTTTGCTGATAGGTACGGGGAGCCTTGGTGAAGAGCAGAATCTATTTTCATGGTAAGCACACAGTTTTCTCTTCATACAGTATTGCCGACCCAAAGACGACGTGCCGCGCCTTTGAAAAAACTGCGCGTCTACCCAGGTGATAGAGATGGTTTCATCCTCCGCTCCACATCCCCGGCTGGTAGCGCTCTCTTCAAGGGCCATCAGGCTCATGTGTCTTATTTGACGGCACTGCTCTGTAATGGCTCCTACTAGGGCGCTTAGAAGTCATTCTGACCTGGTTTTATCAGGCTTAGCAATAATGTTCTTGGCCTATCTCCCACCCTGAAAGTTCCTCCACTCTCCTAGAAGGGCATGATCAATCCGTTTTTTTTATTGCCCCTCTTACTTGGTATCTACAGTGACCTAAAAAAGGCGCTGCGCGCTGGGTTTATGCGAGGGATGTTCGAGCCGACCCTTCCAAGTTTTTCTGCCACCTGGCTCCCATCCACACTACTATGTCCCGGGCATAATACGAGCCTTTACATCCTACGGCATTATGCTATGTTAGCTGCTTCTGATTGGTGGGTTAACGTCACTTTAGAGTACTGTTAACTCTTCGCGCATGGCCCTCCGCTCGCTTCGCTCGCTCCGGGGCGCAACCAGACAAAACTAACTGAAACTAACCCAAATTTACAAAAAGAAATAAATATAACCATAAAAAAATAAAGAAAACATGTCTTTCCCCCGACGGGAGATGAACACGTGACGTCCACAAACTGACAGATACTTTCACTGCCTCCTAGATAGAGTTTGATTCCATACTAAGTTTCTTAAAGTTAGAAAATAAGGAGTTCCTGTTCTCATAAAAGTTTAAATCTTTTTTTCAAACAAGATAGATTTTTTAATTGTTTTTGAATTCTTGTAAGCAGTGTGCTATCCATAATCGCAAGATATACTGAGTAAGTGTATTATGATCACTTATATTTATCTATTTCATATATGCGCAAATAAAACATATACATTCTGATACAATTATCAATTATGGTAAAAGACTTACAATATAATCATATAATAACATTAGCATTCTTAACACTACAAGAAGAAATTTTAAGTCATGATGGTTCACTACGTTCTAATTTAGGTACTGAACCTTTCGAAAATTCTAAATTCTTAATATTAGGTGAACTGAAAGTGACGTTAATCCACCAATCAGGAACGGCTAATATAGCATAGTGCCGTATGACTGTATAGAATCTTAAAAAGCGTATCCCAACATCAATATCAATTTCATTCTCTTGCTCTGTGCCAGCCGCACCAAGCCAACCCTGCACTCCTGGACCAATTCGGCGTTAGTGCTGAGTACACAGACCGGTTATCAGAGCAATAATTACTAATTGTTCTTCATTTAGTTGTCTGTTGCAGCCACCTCTGCTTTCAATACTGGTGCGTGCTGTCCTAGAGGAAGCTTTTTCCGAATACCGCTAGTCTCCAAGAAGAGCTATTGTCTAACCAAAAATAAAATAGGATTTATTTCCGTCGACATTACAAAAAAAAATTATGAAAAACATCAAAACAAATTTACATTTATAAAATAAACAGCATAGTACTTCTAATATTCGTTTAAATTATAGAAGACATTTGACAGCAAGTATAATTATTTTAATCTACGCCTAAACATATTTAATTTATTTACAATTCTCAGACCTACAGGTCACTACCTGAACACTGGAGGTTTAATGATTGATTTAAAATAAATCATTATAACACTTATTCTAATTTAAAAGCAAGTGAGGTTGAAAGAGTGAACAGAACTCTAAAAAGCCGCCATTGCGTAATAATCAAAGAATTACATCCCATCAA
>MU182462.1:289887-345764 GCA_016904865.1 Pissodes strobi | reverse complement strand
TTTGTTAAATTTCCAATTTCTCTCGGTTTTGTAGCAGCTATCGGGATTTGATGCATGGCATAGAGTATCTATACGCGTGTGTTCATGTGTATGACTAAAATAGCCTCTAGAGCGTTTATTAAATGGCGGAGGCGCGCGCCTGGTCGTCGGCACGCAGAAATATCCCGATGGTTGTTAAAAAACCGAGCGAACCTGTATGTAATCGTTATAATTATTAATATGACATTTGGACTATATCACACTTTAGATGGCGATTATATATTTTAGATGCACCAGGATTTTCAAACTAGGCCGTCTAACAGGCTCTCGCTGGCTGGAGGCTAAATAGGGCAATGGAAAGGATTCAAAAAAGAAGTAAATAGATTATGAATATGATTATGACTTTGCATTATATAATGTTTTAAAATCTGAATGTGTTAATTTGTTTGTCCTGCTAATACCATATCAAAATAATCATGGGAAAGGTTAATATTCTGGACAATAGATTAAAAATGGCCTTAAACTGAACGTTCACAAAACGTTCATTTTAGATCCAAGAATGTCCCAGGTAGGTACCTATAGAACGTCGCACGACCAATAACGAACGTTCAGGGGACGTCCATAGGTCTTTTAGGGACGTATTAAAAATGTTTTACTAACGTACGTCTGTTCATTCGGTATGGTTCATCTGTTAAAGTCACGTGTTTGAAAATGGTCAATTGGAATCGAGCATGGAGAATTAGCTAGCCGATGCCTAGCAAAATCTGAATGCGTGCATAGTAGTAATGTGTTTCGCGTGAGACAGACATATATAACATTTGTACGTGGTTTATATAGCTTTATTTCATATTGTTCTTTTTGCCGATGATCGAATAATAACAATATAGTATTTTTTAGAGATACAATGTCAGCCAACGCATAATGTTGTTTAGGCAACCAATATACGTAACTAATACGAACTTTCCTAGCAATTACATACTTAGTTGTAACGTGGCATAGAGAGTAAGAAAATTTCCTTAGGAGATCATCTCTATATCTGAATGCAATGATCGAGGGGAAGTACGAAGCCACGCATAACTAAGGTTGGGCAAGCGGAATTACCTAGCAAGGGGCTGGAGGTTTTATAGGTTCTGGACCTGAAAACTGAAAAAGCATAAGCTGTTTTTGGTTAGCAGGCGATTTCTGAATCCGTGCTTAACGAATGTCTTATCAAAATTTGCCCCTCGCTAAAAAAAACATTACAGGAACCAAGCTTACATGAAAATGGAATGAGATAATAAACAGTAAATTATCATGTCGAAATCTGCAATAATGTACAAAGTTGGAAAAAATTTGAATAATTTAAAGTTTTGGAGAAATACGGCCTATTATCATAATTGTTCTCGCAGATGGTATATACAATGCATGGCTCCTTAAATCCGAATGGGGCCTTAAGCTCTGAATTATTCATACTTAAGTTGCGCCAACAACTTCGTTGTTAATCTCGGGGGATGTATTAAAATCTTGCATTATCGCATATCTACAATTCGCTAATTTATGAGCGAGTATGATTGTTTCGTGTGAAAATTCGTAATAATTGCCAATGTGTCCAGGTGTATATTCAAGTTCAGAGATGTTGGTAATTTATTAGTAACAAATCTATAGTATTAGCTACTAAAGTATTAAGAGCAATAAACATTATTTTCGTGCTGATAAATTATTATACTTGGAGATCTGAGAAGAAACCGAGATTACTTACACTTACTGCTACTTATGATTATTAATTTTTCTTGTACACCGGGCAAAAGTAGTATACTTTAATAATTTTTACGAAATTCAAAGAGCAGGTTTTTATTTTTAACTGAAAGTACAATTATAATTTTCTCAAACATATCATCAATATATTATTTTGCCTAAATTTTTATCACTTTCGAAATCAATTGTGTGATCCACTATCAAGTTTTTCGTTCCCTCCCTTTATTTTTTTTTTTTAGAATTTCAATTTATTTACTATATAGTGCCCAATGAAAACTTCATACGTAACGTCATTAAACGTGGATGCCCGCCATCCAAAAAATATCGCTTGGGTCCTAAAATATGCAAAATTGAGTGCAGAGCTTCTAAATACCTGTCGAGGATAAAGCCATTTAGTAAACTAATCGTTCAGCAAATTTTAAATCGCCAACTTCCGATTATGTTTTTGCCTCCGCTTCATCGGTATACTTTCACATACATCTTGATAAAAAGAAATGTATACATTTTAAATTAGCGAATTGCATATTTGCGGAAGATTTCAAATTATTAACTATTTAAACTACCTTGATATGTAATCGTAAAGTTTTAGTATATTGACTATGATGGTGTTGTGATAATATTGTAAACAATAATCTTGCATAAACCTTTCCTATTGCAATGATTATAACCCTAAGAAATTTGTAGATGTAATTTTCTGTGACAACTTTTAGTGCCTTAGATAGCTGTCTAGTTTGTATCCTCTTCATCATTAATATATCATACTCTAAAAGACCAATCAAATCGTCCCTATTGTAACGGGCCAGATTTTCGAGTTCGAGTATTCATTCACCGAAATGTCAAGAATCGAAGTCCTGCAATTTGCGGTACTATGAATGAATTCATTTGAAAACTCGCGGCCACAATAATGTTCAGAAGTCTCGTTAGTGTTGACCCTAGTGGAATTATGTGTATGTGTGGTGATCTCTGCGGCACGGTAGAGAAAATACTCTCTAAAATTCAGTGTCGATAATGACTTGGATTTTTCTCTTTTACATATATCTCGTTTTGGTTTGAATTGCTGGTTCTTGATAGTAACGCGTACTAATTTTGGGAATGTCGCGTCGCCATTCGATAACAGAGCGGGAATTGCAATTTATTCTGGCACGTTTCTCTTAATAAATGTCGGGTCGAATAAGTATTTCCTTTCGGCTAACTCGTGTAATTAATTAAACTAGGCTTCGACGTGTCAAAATCCGGGAGTATTATTTTCGAAATCAACTGGAAAAATTGTTCGGTAGACATGTGACATGAGAGTCATCTTTCGATTGGCCAGTCGAAATTATTGAAGTAAGGGTTTTAGGGGAAGTACCTTTGTCTCCCACGTTGGTTCCGAGAAGGTTCGCGTGGGTCACTCTTCATCAGTCAGCCTTCTGGGTAACGGTGCTGGTGTCGTTGTGGACGTTTTTAGTAAATTTAAAACTTGTGGGATTTTCCGCGCGACCCGTTCTTAAGTCTCAGGCATATCCTTTGTTGGTTTGTTTAGTTGGTGCCTGAAACGCGCTTCAAATTTGGGATCGAACACTGTCTTTGTTAGGAGCTCTTCTCGTCTCTGTTTGAGGCAGCCTTGCCGATTTCGGCGTCAAGCAGTTAACAAACCTTGCACAAGTTTTTTTTTTCGAGGGAGTTTCTTTTCTAACTAGGGGAGGTATGGATATGATGGCACCCTTTTTTTGTTGTCGGTTTTCGGTGTGTAAATTTTTTTTTCAAAAACTGAAATTCTGGCTGCTTGTTGATTTCGCCGTTGTTGATACATAACAGGTATAAAATGACTAAAATTCACAGGCCTTTTTTTTTTATTTATTATTTTTCATTTAACGTCAAATATGCCATCATATCAAACTATTTGATATGATGGCACCAATACCTATTTTACGCAGCAGACACAGGATAATGTTATATTCTGTTAACAAAAAGCATTTAAGGCATCAAAAGTTTAACATGAACATTAAGCAGTAACTTAAATATTATTAAATATTATTTTCTGTTAATAAAAATTCATAAACAGTACAAAAGTTTAACAGAAACATAAAACAACAACTTGCAAGTTATATTCTATTAAAAAAATACCTTAAACCCAACAGAAGTTTAAAATAAACAAACCTGAAAAAATATTATATTTTTAAACCGATTTTTCAAATTGTTTGATATGATGGCACACTATGCCATCAATAAACGATTCTAGGGTGCCATCATATCAAAATAACATGATATCAAACATGGCTAGATTTTCCAACCTAACCTATCACTAATTAGTTTTCTTCGCTATACAAATATAACAAACATTTTGCAAATATCTATGCATGCTACTAAATATTCAAAAAAAAAAAAACGAAACAGCGGAAAAAGTTTGATACTTACAAATAAAAACAAACAGGTTTCTCGCTGGTTGAAGGCACACTATCGAGACCGCCCCTTCACAGCCGTTCTGTGGTGGCGTGTTTAATAGTGGACAAGTGTTAAACTAAATAAATTGAAAAAAATGGCGCCAATAACGGAAGGATGCCATCATATCAAGGGTGCCATCATATCCACATTTCCCCTACTTGAGAAATTCGTCTTTCCTTCGTTCGACTGAGAAATTCTTCTTGCATTACCAGCTTCCTACCTACTTGTACCTGAGAATCCCTAGCATTTTGAACGTTTCCTTCCTGGAGATTCCTGGATTCGCACACCAGATCAGACCGTAAGAGAATCAGTTTTGTTATATATAAATATTTAATTATCTAATCATGGGCGCCGGCAGGTCAAAGTGCAAAGGGGAGGGGGGAATAGATGCGGGGGAAAAGCTCAGGAGCCAGCGGAGGCTAAAATGCCGAAAGCGGAAAATTTTGAAGATACCACCCCCAATTGTTACCCAAAAGTTGTTGAAATCGTTAAAAAAGCACGCCCTCCACGAGCGGGAGAAGTGGATTTTACCAAGCATTATTGACAAATTTCCCAAGTCAATTAAACTTAAAAAAAATAGAGCTGAGCAACAGGCAAGAAAAGTAAACTGGAACTGAACCTCGCTCTTGATGATATAATATAACATTTGAATCTGCAATCTTTAAATCTTCTTCTTTTTCTTAGGTTAGGTTTAATTGAATTTAAAAATTATTGTATTATTTGTACACAAATATTGCAGAAACTTTTGAGCTGTAGCGCCTTCATAGATCCCCTTCTGGGGCAAAGTAAAGATAGATTGAAACTTAAATATTTTTATTGTCAAAAATACATAATATATACGGTTTCGATTTGCTAGACTTTAACTTAAACTTAACTGTAGCGTAACTTTGACTTAAATTTTGCATTGGAAATATATCTACCCTAAAAAAATACTACGTACTACGGATGTACATACCTATATTTTCCTAATCGGAGAAAATTAATAGCAGATTTTTTCTCTTTTGTGAGAACCGATTTATTGCTTTTTCAATAACTCTGTCTTTATTTTCATTCACAAATTATCTGTGAACGCCAAGCATATAGAGACCAGAGAGCAGAGAGTCTTTCCTCACATGGGTGATTTCAACCAGGTTTTTACACGTCGGAGGGTATTGAAAGATCTTTCAATTCTTGTTGTGGTATTGTAAGAAAATAGTCAATATAATTTTCAGGTACCTATGCATGTTTCACTGAACTTGAAATTTACTTTTATACTAAGCGTTATTTTAATATTCCAGGAGGGGACAACTGCCCTCCTTGCCCCCTGCCGGTGCCCATGTATCTAATTTAAACTACGATAGTCAACCTTTGAACTTTTAATCTATAATTTATTTTTATTTCTAACATTTGCGCACCCTTAAATGAGCCTTACTTTCTTGGACAGGCCACAGTTCCTGATCATTTGTTCGCCTTGTTTTATTGATACCTTAAAATTGGAGTGCATTTGTTTAACTTCAACCAAGTTCAAGGTTTTTTTAATTACTCACTAATTTAATAACGCTTTAACGTACCACTCTCTTTGTCATGCTTCTTTCAGTATATAGCAAACAATACTGCTATTGATATTGTCACGAGTAATTTTGGGGGTAGCGCGTTTATTTAAAGAATGACTTCTCAGAGAAGAGCCTCGTCGCAATTAGTACAATGACGGGGTCTCAATGCTTCCTTTAATCGACCACTGAATGTTCTACTCGTGAGGACACGCCTTGTTTAGCGTGCCGGGGGGTAACTGAAGTAGACCGGGATCGCGTTACGTGGGGTAAGAAGAGATGATAAAGTAAGCACGTTTAGTTTATAAAAATAACAATGTATTAACGATAAAACTTTAACAACAATTATTGGTCAGAGAAAATGAGATTCTATTATACCCGATTACTACGGTGCGCATGTTTTCTCGATTTGAGTGTATAGGTCTTTGTTTACTGTCTTATAATTTATAGTTTTTCTTAAGGGTTGGGTTTTATTTAAGAGCACTAAGAGATTTCACTAAACATTTTAACTGACTATTTAGACACTTGTCTTTCTAAACACTCTGACAAACTTCTTGTCAAGACTTTACTATGGAGGTTGTGCAACCCCTGGTCCTAGCAGTCGTCAAGTGGCTAACCGGTACCAGGTTTGGTAGGAAAGGAATGGAACCTAAAGCAGTCGTATGATTAACTCTAGAAGCGGATAGAACCCAGGAGGCAGTCGTCAAGTGACTAACCTTGGGAGCTGGAGGTGAGACTAAGTCTGCCGAACTGAGGGTTCGGTAGCGTATTTATATAAGACAAAGTGATGATCATTGCATGCATAAGGTTCAAAGTCGCCCCCAATGATTGCTCGCGTTGTTTATAGTTTGCCTTTAATGTTTATATAACAATCTCCAAGTTCAAGTTCAAACTTTCGACAGGGTGATATTTGTTTAGTAGCTTATGCATTTTAGTAGATTACAATATTACGACCTAGTGGACTCTGAGCTGTTTTTTTTTTCTTTTTACTAACTTCTGCAAACAAAACTCCATCTTAAGTAATTGGAAGTACTTTTGTTTAACAAGTTTAAAGTTTCTATGATTAATTGCCTATTGAAATAACGCCTAGTCGCACTAACTCATTGTAACTGGTATCAATATAGTTAGTTAGTATTGCGTCCTAGTGAACTCGTGTAAACAGATCATGATCTGGGCTTTTTAGTAACCCATTGTTGGAGTGATTATTTATTTGCGTTACATAAATTTGTCTTGTAACAGGTATGTAATTTTCTCCCGCGAATTCGGATATGTTCAGCAAAAAACAATTGAACATCAAATAAAAGTCCTAGGGGTCACTTTGATATATTTTTTAAATGGAACACCCTGTATATTAAGTATAAGGGTTTTAATAAGCTATCGAATCATAGTAACTTTGAATTTAACCGGAGGTTTAAAAGTTCCGATTAATTTTATCCGCAGGTTAAATTCGAAGATACTGTCATTTGATAGTTTATGAAAACTTAAGATAGGAATGTGCAAACCGATTTCTTTGATCTCGTGCGGTTTAGATTTTAGAGCCTGTCAAAGTGTGAAGATGCCCGACTTTCAACTGTCAAAATTTGGTAAACAGCTAAAGATAGGTATAGGATATTATACACAAAATGTGTTTAGATTTTTCTAGAGAGTCCAATAATGTAGTAATATACACGGTGTTCCATTTAAAGAAATATCAAAGTGACCTCTAGCACTTTTATTTGATGTTCAATTGTGTTTTGCTGAACATATCCGAATTTGCGGGAGAAAATTACATAAGATGGCTATTTCAGTATTGTTTTTTTTATAAAAGTACAGGGAAAGTAAAAAAATCGCCTTGTCTAGTGCTCGTTGGATAACCCTGTACATGCTTTTCATGCCTTGGGTTAGTTTTCGTTAGTTTTTGTTGGTTGCTCCTTCGCAGCGAGTAAACCTTTAAGGCGTATTACCTAATTATTATGTTCGCCTCGAGGTACTTGAGTACTTGCTGATTGACTACACATTCCATGACTTTGGAGATTATTGGAAGCAACTGAATTGGGCGATAGTTTGAGGGCGTGGTTTTCTTGCCTTTTTTTGGAACAGGTTGCACTCGAGCGACTCTCCATGAAGATGGATTTTCGGTAAGACAGAGAAAGGAGTCTGGAAAAAATGGGTGTTAGTTCAATAGCTCCGGTGTTGTGTCGTCATGATAGTCAACACAAGAGTCTCTAATGTTTTTGGATGAGAGAGACAAAGATTTTAGCACAAACCTGTTTCCAGATCTAGCACGTAAAATTGTTATTCTTTCACCGCGGTTTGACGGCGCACGTGTAACACAATTACCGCTAGAATTGTCCCATCCACTGATTGGGGTGTCATGGGTATCAAACCATGTTTCACCTGAATAAATTATTGGTATTTTTTGTGTTCTGGAGTTACTGATTTCTATCAAATATTTTCCAAGCCATTCTTGAAGACGCCTGAATTACATTCGAATTTGCCTTTTATTCATATTTTTGAATTTAAATCCCATTGTTTGGATGTACTTCAACAAACTCGTTCTTGAGCCCTTAATTTCTGCTTCATCTCTTTTAAGTATTTTCATTAAATTGTCTAAAGTTGAAAAATATATTTTATACATTTTTCGTGGTTTAATGTCCTCGTCATCACGGTCTACCTTTCTGACAACTCGAGCATCAAGTTTTTTTTGCGTTATAAATTAGCGCGTGCCATTAAGATGAAAATCACGTTCTTAATAATTTCTTTAGCATTGTTGATTTAGGCACATTTCGATTTGTCTCACTTTCACAAATCTTACTAGAGCTCTAAGGACGCCACATTTATAAGCAAATATTATTATGTACGGCAGCAAATGAAATACGAAATAACCACATACACAAGACTAGCTGTTTAGGTTCATTTCAAATGTAATATCTAAAATTTTACCTGAATTTGCAAAGTAATGCAGGCCTATGCGGACAAGTGTCATCATTCCGTCCCGTAAATTTATACCTTCCCAACATTTTTTGCCGGTTTCTATTGTTTCTGAATACATTATACATGTTATTTTATACAAAAACTGTGCTTCGAAATACTCTTTTATAATTTAAAGAATAATAGAAATATTTATGTTTAAAGAGCTATCTGGCTCATCCTGTACCACGGTATAAATAAATATACGGGAGGTTCAGTGGAGACAAATTTCCAATTTCGCCGACAGTGTTTGGCATTGGAGTGAATCCGGATCAATCTGGTTCGTGACCTGCGGTGGGTCGGCTACGAGGGACAGTATAAAATCAGTGTGCAAACGCCCTTAAATCTCTCTCGATAGACTAGACTGCTCGCTGATTTATACCGAGCTGCGGGTGTGCAGCGGCTTTTGCGTTTGATGCAAAAACATCAAAACGATTTTGCTGAGTGACTCTACTCGATATTATATGTACTCTGCCTGTCTTTGCTTCATGATATGCGGTTGGGGGTTATCTAAATAACATCTGGTATAATGACAATAAATATCAATCAATAATTGAATAATTTGAATAATAAAAAAAAACAACGCTACTTAAAACAACTCATCAAGGAGAGAACACATTAGGCGGTCGCGATCCAGTTGAATCGCGAACCGCTCTGGGCTGAGCTGATCGCGGTATCCCGAGATTCTTTGGAAAAGATCGGAGGAGAACGCAACGCAAGCGAGACGAGCTCGAGAATGTCTAATTCGAAACCATACATTATAAAACGTGGGAAGGAACTTCACCGCTCGCGTGACTAGCATGGTCCGCGACCGCCTAATTCGTTCTCGAAATTTATCTTTTTTGGTATTAAGCCGAATACATATTGGCCTTGAAATGAGCAAAGCACCTGGAACACCAAGAAAGATAAAATTTTCGAAATGGAAACTGTCGGAAAATAAATAAAATATTAATATATTTTTTCCGCTGTTTTCTTTTGGTGCGGTTATTACCTTACCAATGATTTTTATGCTTTATTATCGGTGAATAAATAGATCATGGCAGTTGATTAACGTACGTACACATATTATATAACATTCTAAAAACATGTTTGTGGTAATCAAGAATTCTCAACTTGTCCGAAAATCTCGGTCAGATATTTGGAAATTCGAAATTTTTGACGATTAGCAGACTATTCCCTAGCACTTTCCCCATATAAAAGAGTTCATTGTTATGTCAGATAAGCCCGTTTGAGTTAAATGTTATGGGCGAAAAATAAATCGGAGGTTATTTGTCTTGTTACCAAAGCATTTCTGCCTATTAAGGGTGAGCAAGATAAATTTCATTTTCTCCGAGGTATCTTTCCTTTTAGTGATCTATGAGAAGTATAACTAATAACTGTTTTGGTAAGCAGTAAAGCACTGGTATTGTTTTGTTAATGATACTTCCCTGCTCGTATTTCGATTAGAAACATCTTGTCAACTACCTTTTTTTTAATGGAAAGTATGTACAGGTTGTTACAAGCCAATTTTGGGGGAAGCCAATTTTGCGACAATTCGCGTGCAATATATATATATATATATATATACATCTTTCTATCAATCCTGAACCATTCCATATTCCATGCTAACCTGAACCAGCTATTTAAAGACTAGGGACGTAAAAAATATTTATATATATTGGTGTATATGCGGGGTGTCCGAACCTATTTTGGAATATATACTCCTAATTTGTAACAAATAAGTATTAGTATATTTTCACCTATTAATGATACTATCCTGAACCAATAGACTAATCGTCTTAACCTGAACCACATTATACAGCAATATAAATTTGAACGACGCATCCTGAACCGTTCCAACGTTGCCACTACCGATGTTTAAAAAGCTACCTGCGCTCAACTTTCTCTTGAAGGGATTAAAAGATCTTTTAAACTAGTAGACTGAATCTTTTGACTACACGATTGACCCTATTCCGATAAACCTATTGGAATTGCGGATTTTTCATATTAGAATCAATTTTTTTAATAACCCTTCAAAATCAAAAACATAAAGAAATATAATAAAACTAAAAAACTAATTTTATTAGTTTTCTCTATGATCAAAAATTATTAGTCTATAATAGCTGCCCATACGCGGGACACCAGGTACGCATGGTAAAAACGTACTACGTACAGAAAAATATTTGCCAAACAATGTGCCATCAAAAATCGTCTGGTTTTTTGCAAATATCTTTGAATAGATCCAATTAGCACAATATTAAAAGTTCAGCGCGCTACAAAACAATTTTGCCATGTTTTTTTCATTGTTTAAAAACGCAGGCGTTTGGCTCTGTGTTAGCCCCACAAATCGTCTGGTGTAATTTAGGTTCAAAAATTACTAAAATTTAATATTATGTTACTTTGCTTGCTGGCCAGCTACACTTATAATTTTCGATTTGTTTATCTTAAAACTACTACTATGCAAACTTGCTACATGAATCAAACATCTGCCCAAAAGTCGCTAGGCGATCTTGAACTATTAGTATCCATCGATAGTATCTCTAACTATTCATATTAATTGAAAGATATTTGGGTGGGTTTAAAAGGCACGTGTTTCAAAATGTTTACACATTTGTCGTAATCCTTTGTAAAAATGATATCTTTTTACTATTATTTATATATTTCTTACTTATAAAGTAAAAAAATATATATGTATTCAAAGAAATGGTTAGCAATAGAAAATACAAATAGCATGCAAACTGGTTAAAACGTATTAAAAATATTTAACGCACGATCTCAACATGTGGCATAATAAATCTTTGATTATAGTATTTATTCACATTTGAAGTTTCATGCTAGTAGTGTTAGTGTATATTACGGGAATAGGTTTGTCTTTTTGTTGGCGAAACTCGCACCATTTTAGCCATTGGTTTCTTGGGAGATATTGAACAAGAACATGGTATTTTGATATACCAATTCTTTCAAGAAAAGCAATGGAAATACATTTGGCGCATTCTAGAAGGGCTTGTATAACCATGTTTTATGGCGAGCTATGTTTCCTAAAGTTAGAGTCTCAACTCCCGATCCTGTATATGCAAAGTGCCAATACAAGGTGAATAATGTACTGTAAGCCCATGCTTCTAGTAATGATAACGCTACTGGAGTGGAATCCGTCATTATTTGTTCAGTGTCAGGAGTGATATGCCTGTTCACTGGTGGAAGCTGGTCAGTAATGCTAAAAATAAGTTATTCTTTATATAATGAGATTTTTATGTTGTTGAATTTTTATGTATGAAGTTATTGTATGTGCTGGATATAACTAGATTAAGTGAATGCGCAGCACAGTGTACCTATACGGCTATTGGATATAATTCTTGTATATATGCCCAACTCCATTAAACTTGCCGCTCATTGCAACAACGCCATCGTAGCCTCGATCACGTAGCCTGCTCATATCAATTCCAGCTTCTCAGCTATTGCTGTAGAAATTCCTTTTCCGTTAACTTCTTCAACTGGTACAAATTGAAACAAGAGTTCTTCAAGTTTGGAAAATGTTGGGTCAATACAGCGGACACAGACCCTTGCTCTATGCCAGCGACATCGGTAGTCTCATTGGCTAGTACTGAAAAATATGGGGACGAATTGACTTACATACCAACTTTTGAAGAATCAAACAATTGCTTGCCTGAATTATCTCATTTTGTATTTTCCAGCTGGATATACGATGGATTTTTTTTTATCTTTGACTAGCAACTACTGAAGGCTTTGGTCTTAAGCAGTGTTGTTAGCACACAACGCTACCGTTCTAATTATTATAGTTTGTTAAATTTATTTGGCGGGTTATGTCACGCTTGGCAAATTTATGTCGGGGGGTTGATTTGGGTACGCCACTGGCAAAAAATAACTTGACGCTTGTTGTGACAAGTAGAAAATTAAAACCAAAACTAACGAAGTAGGTGCTAGTTAAATTTCTACATATTTGCGACAATGATTGCGGTGCTTTTACGTCAATGTTCTTATAAATAATTTAGCATTTTTTTTTAATTTGTCAATTTCGCAGTAGAAATAGTATTTTAAAATGCATGATTCTGATTATATACTATCACATATGGAAGAACTAGCTTCAAGAGCCATCTCTAACATATGCTGTTTTTTCGTGTCCACTTATGTTCAAACCAATTTTTAAACGAAGTTCAAACGTCATCAGTTCCGACCGCAAGAATACCAATATTTAAACCAGAACAAATTACAAGATGACCAATAAAAATAATATTTCCTAAAAATCAAAATACGAAAATACTTATTCCAAATATGAAGCATGGTGCGTATTTTAGTACTTTATCTAGAATTTGTAAACTATCATCTTTATGTGCATATTATTACATGATAAGAACTATGCTTTCCATGGACATAAGTAAGTACACAAATAATTCCGCTTCATTTCCGAAAACTAACGATCTAAGAAAAAAGTGCGGTAATCTTTCTTTAAATCATACTAGTGTAGATAAACTATTTTTTTTGCATCCCTTATATCTCCCTCACTAAACTTAATGGTAAAAACATCAATGGTGTGCGATTATTGTTACTGAGATAAGTTTATAAAGTAGAAACAATTGAACACCCAAAAAATCAACTGAACATTCTCTGGAGACAGATCATTTCTACGATTTTTATTAGATATCTATAGTCTCCATAAACTATTTTCCTTCATATTTTAGTATTCATTTCGTAGATCGGCTCTTATAATTGCTATTTTGATTTTGGAAGCTACGGCCTCAAATAGGTCAGAGGACGTGACATTAAACCATTTTCGCCGATTCCTTAGCCAGGATATTCTCCTTCCAATAGGTCCTGTTCCCACAATTTTTCCATGGATTATGAGTTGCAAAACTTTATAATTTGGACCTCTTATGATGTGGCTCAGATATTGCAATTTTAATTTTTTAAAGTGAAACTTCTTAACGTGCGCCGCGCCGGGAGTAAAATTTGAAGGTCGCGACACACGGCGGGTGATATACGGCGGGCGATACATGACGAGCGATACACGACGAGCGACACACAGCTAGCGACACACAGCTAGCGGCACACGAGCTGGCGGAACGAAAAATATGAGAATATTGTAATTGTGATATCTTTGTTAGTTTACAAGCAAAAATATGGGATGCTCTATTACCTTGTCAAGACATAAGCGAAGCTTTTATGAAGAATATATTTTTTTCATCTTCCCTTTTTGTTAATTGAGAGGTATATTTAAAAAAAACTACTTTTTAACCAAATCCGTTACGATATGTATAAGATTTTATTGTGATATCTTTGTTAGTTTGCTTGCAAAAAATATCGGATTTGCTCTATTACCTTGTCAATTCATAAGCGAAAGTTTTATGAAGATTTTTTTCAAGGGCCTTCCCTTTTTGTTAATTGAGTGGTATATTTAAAAAAAACTACTTTATAACCAAATCCGTTACGATATGTATAAGGTTTAATTGTGATATTTTTGTTAGTTTGCAAGCAAAAAATATGGAATATGCTCTATTACCTTGTCAAGACATAAGCGAAACTTTTATGAAGAATATTTTTTTTTCATTTAGGCTTTCTCTTTTTGTTAATTCGTGGTGTATTTACAAAAAACTACTTTTTAACCAAATCCGTTACGATATATATAACAAGGGCGTTTAAGTTTAAGAAGTTTCACTTCAGATATGCGCACTAAGTTCACAACCCTTTTTTTCTTCCTGTAGGATCTCTATGCCTTTCTCCATTGATCACATATTCTGTCCATGATATTCTCAACATCCTGCGGTAGGCCCACATCTCGAAGTCTTCTAGTTTCCGTTCGCAAAACACTTTGAGGTTCCAAGCTACACCATACAAAACGACTGGGAATACACAACATTAAAGCATCCGAGTTCTTAGGTCCAGGCTCAGATCGCGACTATAGAGCAGCTTCTTGATCTTCACAAAAGATGTACGGGCTTTCTAAATGCGAATCTTTATTTCTGGATAAAAATCCACGGAATAGGCGACACTTGTACCTAGATAGTCATACCTATCGACTCTTTTCAGCCTTTCGTCTTTTACATACACATGTTCATTGGGCATTTTAGTTTTGGTGACAATCATGTATTTGGTCTCCTTACTCGACTAGCTGTGATGACATTATTCCACATATTCTGAAGGTCGTGCATGCTTTCGGCGAGAACTACTGTATCTTCCGCATAACGCAAATTGTTCAGTAGAATGCCATTAACTCGCATTCGAAAGGCATTATTTGCGAGGGCTTTGGTGAAGATTTCCTCTGAGCAGACGTTGAAGAGGAGCGGTGAAAAAACACACCCTTGCCCGACTTCTCGCTTGATTTCCACATCTTTCGTCAATTCAGATTGGACGCGAAGAGACGCACTTCGGTTTAGGTACAGTTTTATTATTTTTTGTATACCTTTTGTGTCGACATTTTTTCGTTCCAGTGCTCCTATTAGTTGCTTTTGTCTCACTTCATGAAATGCGTTATTATAATCAATAAAACAGGCGTATAAATTTTGGTTGACATCAAGACACTGTTACATCAAGACATTGCAGGCAAACAAAGCTTTTCTTGTGCCAAATCCATTTGAGACTTTGAAAAAGAACTTTAGTATGTGGCTCATTAGGCTAATCGCATTTTTTGGCATCATGCTTCTTAGGAACTATAACAAACGTTGACTGAAGCCATTCTTCTAGTATTATTTCTGTTTCGTAGGTCTCATTAAATAGGGAAGTTACAGCACATAAATGTTGTTCTTCAATCAACTTAAGCACATCTGCAGGTAGGTCGTCAGCACTAGGAGCTTTCCCATCCTAGGCTGATTTCATTGCTGCTTGTACTTTTTCTTTTAAAATAGATGGTCCAGTTTCATTGTTAGAGTGAGTAGTTACTGCTTCTCTTTGGTCATGGACAATTGTTTTGATGTATTCTTCCCATAAAATCATTAATATCCAATACGATGATTACTTTTTAATTTTCAAGGATGTATGATTTTTGCTCCTGACCAGCTCCAGTAAATTCTTTTATTTTTGTTATGCACACTATGGACGTCCTTCAGTCTCTGCCGATTTTCTATCTAGGTGCATCTCTCTTTTAGCCACTGCTTTTTAGTTTGGTCAGATTTTTATTTGATGTATTTTTGTACTTTTTTATATTTCTGTGTGTCTGTATTTTTCAGGTTTCTTCTTTCTTCCATAAGTACTAATAATTCATCCAATATTTTCGATTTGTATTTTCCCATGTTTGAGATGCTTCTTACAAGTTTCTATAACAGCTGATTTTAAATTTTGCCGCATGTCTTCAGGTTGACTCTGCAAATGACTGAACACATTTTGGTACTGAATTTGACGAATTCAGTTTTAAAAATGTAGCTTAGAGTCGGTCAACATACTAATAAGCTTACGACAAAAAGTGTTGAAGAACGTAACATTACTAAAATATTCCAGTAGATGATTCTATGAATAGGGAAAGTATAAATGACATGGAGTGCGGGAATCTATTCAAATAATCAGTTTATAGCATGCGATTAGAAAAATTAAATAAAGATACATATAATTAAGAACATATTGGCAATATTAAAAAATTTTAAATCTGCAAGATTAGATTATGTGTAACCCAGAATAAAAGCAGATTAAAAAAATATAAATACAAAATTAAAAACGAAAAGGCTCTCGATATATCAGCGTCAGTCATATTATTGCTGATTAATAACTGCCGTTTTTTGATCATGTGTTTTACTCGCTAGTCTCAGTCTCGATCTTTTCTCTAAAATAGGTTAGGCTCGAGACAAGACTGCAACAAAGACATTGATGGTGGTAAATATTTGGCTTTTACCCCACGTAAGTATGTAAGGAATAGGACCGCTCCGGTTCAGAGTGCTGAATTTTTATGATGTAGATGCCTAAACTATACACTTTGATAGAAAAAGAGCGATTCTGAGTTCTGCTCTATTATTATGATGATTACTTTTAAACCCGTATGCATGTAGAGGAACGTTTCGGATATCATAAAACGTTTTATATGTTCAAGTGTTTTTACAGAATTTAAGCTTTATTAGAAACATTAAACTGGGCTATTGACACTTTATATCGTGGGCCTGGACTGAAGCGGTCCCATTTATTGCAAATAAAGTAACGTAAAAGAAAAAAATAAGCCACCAAAAGATAGGTAGGAAAAGCAACTTCTCTCAAATTTGTATATATTTTTTTAGCAATAAAATAACTTTTCACCTGTAAGAACATAGGTTTGACTTTGATTACGAATTTCAACAAAGAACGCACAATATACGTCAAAGTTTTACATTACCTGCAAATCCACTCTTATTTCGCAAAGGTCTCCTGAAAACCCCAACGGACATAAACACACTGCTGATGTTTCACTAGTAAGGCATTTTCCGCCATGTTGACATGGAACTTTGCTACATCTATCAGCTGTGCACTCCTCTGAAAAGAAAAGTGGATATAAGCGAGGGAATAATTACAGGGGTAAATTATTTCAAGTCTTTATCTAAACGATGAATTTTACCGCGTAAAGCGTCGCGCAAACCAGAGCGGTGGCGGGCGCGGTGGCGGTCGCGGTGGCGGTGGCGGTAAAATACTGTGCGTGTAAGTTAATTAAAGACCGCAAACAGAAGCGACCTGGCAAATACACGTACAGTATTTTACCGCCACCGCCACCGCGACCGCCACCGCGCCCGCCACCGCTCTGGTTTGCGCCACGCTTTAAGGCTGAAAACCTGTAGTCAATTTATTGATGGATATACTGCTCACATGATCAATTATTGTTATATTAACCTAGTCAAAAGCGTTCTTATCGTGCGGGCCCAAAGGTCACAATTTTCATTAAATGTCATTCCTTTGACAGATTTTACACGCAAAATATGCCACAAATGAAGTTTGTACTGAAAATTGTGACCTTTGGACCCGCACGCACGATAAGATCGCTTTTGACTTATTTATAAATACCGAGTAGCTCTTACCCAAAACCTTCAACTCTATAAGTGTTATTAAACTCAGAACTATAAATATTTTACCATTTTATCTCAAATGCTTGAAATGTACCCACATCACTATATTTTGCATCTCTAGCTATCTCACCTCACAACAAAAGTTGTAGGGTATCCCATGAGCGCAAATATTTTTATCAGATCAAATAAATGGGCACTACAAAGCTACTAAAAATATATTTTTTACATTTTGATATGGTTCATTTATCAGATAGTGTGATTGTTAATGATTCGGAATATTCAAGGTTTGATATTTTTATTTTTAACATTAACTGAGAAAAATTACAAAAACTGTACCATCAGGTCAATGCTTTAAACCAATTCATTATTCCACGTGTTCTCTTTCGAACACATCAATGTCATGGAATGGGTTTTCTCATTTTGCACAGTTAGCTTTAAAGATAGAAGTTTTCAGAGATGGTATATTCGGAATCAGATACGAACGAACTATCAAATAAGTGACCTACCAAAAAGCACAAATTAAAATTTTTTGACAGCTTGACGATGTTCATTTATTTGTTCTCATAAAAATACTGGTGGTCCATAAAAACCCTGCAACTTTTGTATTTATAGTTTTTTGATATATCTTCAAATAAGCGATATAGGTACGGTGCAAAATATAGTGAGACACCCTATACTGTTTATAATAAAATCAATGAATTTGGCACTAACAATGAAATAATTTCTGAACTTCATTGTAAATTAAGAAGTAATATTTTGCACAGGTTTTGCAGTGATTAATGTGGTAAATGATATAACCTTACTTCTGATGTTACGACCCCAACATACAGGGTTCTGATATTCCTATCTTTTTCCAAAGCATTTTATTTTATTAATCATAAGTGAATTGTCTTCTACGGGTTACTCTGATAACTCATTTAATTCCTGAAAGTGCGCAAATATTATTTTGAGTTCTATGTAGTCGCATTTGGTGCCCTTTGCCATTGTAATATTTCACCCCTGATATTTTACAATCAGTAAGTAATAGTCTAGGCTCACTCGGAAGACACTTAAGTACATTTTGGTTTTGTTGCTGATGATTGTTGTTCGATACATTAAGCCAGCTCTGTGGTGATAATAACCTTAAAACCTTACCTCTCTAAAATTAACTACTTGAATCATA
Organism: Pissodes strobi; assembly: GCA_016904865.1. Classification (NCBI taxonomy): domain Eukaryota; kingdom Metazoa; phylum Arthropoda; class Insecta; order Coleoptera; family Curculionidae; genus Pissodes; species Pissodes strobi. The sequence goes on along the minus strand of MU182462.1, from coordinate 327,042 downwards.
CTCATCATATTAATATTTATGATATCACTGCTGGTACAAAACTCACAGTTTAGATTCCAGATTCCATGTTAAATAATTAAAGCAAAAAAAGGTGCGCGGCTTAAAACCGCACGAAAGGAGTGAAAACTTCAACAGAGCGATATTAAAAACTATATGAAATAAAAAAAACATGTATTGCCCCCAACGGGAATCGAACCTGGGTCTTGAGAATGGCAAGTACAAGGTCTGACCACTGCACTAACAGACCTGTTGAAAGCAATTCACTGGACCGTAAAGACCTGGCTAATTCTGATACATTCGGCATGAATAACTGTTAATTTAACTGAAACTAAATTTGACTCTATCTACATAAGATGCTTAATGCACACAATCATTTTTTTTTACAATCATATCACCCAAGTAGGTGCTTTAAACTGAAAAAGCGCGGTAAAGATTGTAACAACCCCTGACCTTCAGAACACTAATCACAGCACCGCATTTTTACTCCATTTCTATACCGTTTGGGATCCGTGAAAATGCGTATACTGTGTTCTATCTCATTCTCTAGCAGGCTACATCCTATTGATCTATACCTTTGTATTGGTGTCGCTGTTTCTGTTTTATCGGTTTCATCGAGTCTCAATTTACTATCGTTCTTAGCCGTCTAAGGCGCTTAAGAAGTTTTGAAATTGGTGTCGCTTTTTCCATTTCCTCGTTTCTGTTTCATCGAGCCTTTCCGATTTCGTTTCATCGAATATCAAATCACACCCAACGGCGCGACGCTAAGGAAGCTTTCACTTCAAAAATTAGAACATAGTAGAATATACTATACTTTTTCATTTTATGCAAATTCGCTGATACGAGTGAACCTAGAACGTACTACACATTAGACCCCGGCCAGTTTAACGATCTATTCTTGTCGGAGAAAAATAGGCAAATTCGGCGCGGACGACGCGCCGCGACATGGAAGAAAAGCGTAGGATGGGCCGGAGGAGGATCTCTCTACATTCAATACACATTTTATAACTTTACGTGTCACACATAAACTTCTAATAAACTTTGAGCTTGTCTCGGCTAGTTAAAAATATTAAAAGTATCGACTGACAAAAATAAAGCAAATTGAATCTAAGATTTTGATTTATTTGTCCGAGCAAATTAATAATCTTAATTTTCGAGTATCAAATAAGTTAAATTTCAGACTCCGACCTATTAATCAGAGCAAAGCAAATTATCTTAGTTGGAGGGAGAAAAAAATAGTTAAAGCTTAGATCTTGAGCGAAGAAAATTACAGTTTGGCGTATCTTCGTCAAGGAGATAAATTTAAGTTAAATCTCGGGTTTATTAACCAGAGTGAAGAAAATTCCGGTTAGGCGTATATATTTGAGGACAGAAAGGAGAAAGGGGGAACAAATACTAATAATAAAGGTAAGGTAGCTCACATTCAGTTGATGGCTTCTCGGTGGTTTTCCGGGAGGAAAGGAAAAAAACATACACTTCCTCTGCTGAAAAATGACTCTAACGGTGTCCGGAGCAAGTCACAATCCAAAGACCAGATTGGCGTGGCCAAATGACTGAGCTGTAAGGGCTCGTAAATAAAACCTTGCCGGTCGAAATACTCTGTCGGTCGAAGTACCCCGACGGTCGAACCCTGTAGAACATCAAAATATTCAAGGTTCTGCATGTAACTCATGATCAAAGGACATTTAAACTCAGACAATTAAAAATATATATCAAGAGAAAAGCAGTGAAAAAAAGTAATTACCTGTCTAGGGTTGCTATTCGACTAGATCGTTGGAATTCTCAGGTATGTCGTGGACGGACAAGAAGGCTTCTGTAAAGAATTAAGACGCAATTAAAATCCACTCACGGCATCCCAAAATTGATAGAGAGTAGTAGAGAGACAAAAATAAACAAATTCACTCACCTACCTAGAGCAGCATTAAATCCCAGTTACGGGTCGAGTTTCAAGCACTGACGAACAAAACTAACCAACGTAAACAAAGTAAGGCCTGAGGCTCTAAAAATCGGTCGGTTGGAACAATGCCATAAAGTACTACAAAAAAACTTTCAGCCGACCACACTGATTCAAACGGCAAGTCAACGTAGAGTCATTTCCTTGAAAACTCCCCGGAAGCAGACGCTCCCTCCAATATCCCCACGACAAAAACTACGACCGTGTCACGAGACCATAACCTGTCTTATTCAATAATTCATCCAAAGCGATTACGAAAAACAATGAAGCCGGGCTTTTGGTACATTGGTTTTCACCATAATTTGTATGTATTTTTTTTAAAGTCGATTTCTGGACGAGAATCTACGATAAAAACAGGCTGGAAAACGCTAATTACCATAAAAATGGTAAGGTTGAGCCTAAGTGTTTCTTGGGCAAATATGCATAGGACCAGTTCATAGTACCAGAAACAGTACTGGGAATAGCCTACAACACAGCTAAAGCCGCCCTCTCCATGTAGACACAATAGCAATTTGTAGACAAATGGAGAGAGTTAAGGGGTCCAACTAATTCAAAGATGGGAGTGAATTTGCGATCAGGGAGAGAACTAGACAACTACTTCAATTTAGCCGACGGCAGGTAAATGCTGCTTGTACTTGGAGGAAGGAGAAACAATGGAGCATGTTTTATGCCACTGTCCAGCAAGGGAAAGAACCAGACAAACAGTATTTGGAAATTTCTTAAATGACACTTAATTTTTCTCTTTATTACTCTGTGGACTGGTGTGTTTTTAGTATGTACTTAGAAATAAGTTTTATTGTAACTATCGACCTTTTAGATATTAGATATTGAGTAGGTATGGTTTTGTCAACAACTTTGTAAGTTACGACAATAAAGCTATTTTTTGACTTTGACTTTGATAGATTCCACTATCCACCTCAGAAAGCCAATTGATTTCATGAAAAGGGTCAAGCCTCTGGCCTAGTGGAAACCACAGATGTGAGCCACAATAGATCAAGGGTCGCAGTGGAGGGTTCCATCTGGGCCACTCACGCGTACGATATACGATAAAAAACTGTATTAGAGGACACTTTGGAAATGATGACTTATACATGAGCTAGTTGAATTTGAACTTTTCGCCGTTTCTAGTTTTACACGACACCACTTAATATTATATTATTGAAATACCGAATAATCTGGAGCAACCGAACTTTCGTACATTCAAGAGGAGGAGATGAGTAGAACAAACAAACAAAACAAACACACATCAATCCAGTTGGTTTTGTTTTGTTTGGAAAATCTGCTTTAAGCGTACGTGCCAGCCTACGCATAGCTATATACAAAATTCGTTAACCTCGTGATCTCTGCTATTAAAAAGTTTTGTAAAAGTTTCCCGTTCGAGATCAGGAAATAAGAGAAAATAAAATCGAGCTTAAATGCAAAAACCGAAAAAAAAAACAAAGTTTTTAATATTTTGGCAAATTACTGGTTTGAATAGGTAACTTTCCCTTTTATGCATTATGCGAAATTTCAAGTAAAACGTCTTTTAATATTTTAACATGACGTTTAAGTAAAAAAAAGAAGATTTATGTATTTATTGTCTGAAATCTCATTGAAAACGGTTTAAAGCTGAAAAAAATGGGTTATGATCAGAAAATGTGCCCATTTGTTGGTGATTAAAAACAATTTATGGTGGATTTTATGGTAAATTTTGAGGTAAAATTCAACTTTTAACATATCAATGCGTATATTATCTATGCAAAGTAACTCGATTTATTGACCTGAAATCCCATTTAAAACGATTTTGAGATGGCAAAATTGGCAAGGATAGGAGAATTTGGAAGCAGCAGCGTGCTTTCAAAACATATAGTCTTATTTAGAGACTTCAGTTTCGTTAGTGCCAATAAATTGGAATTAGTGCTAATGTACATTCTGGTACTGGTATCATAATAGTCTGTATAAAGTATAAAGCAAGTATAAGGCATGTAGTTGATATATATTTTTTGCTTTAACTAATACATTTCCGGACCGTATTCGCAGTCCTCGTCTGTTAATTGTTATTTTCATTCATTGGAAAAACTGTTTTTATAAAAACTTAATCTTACATAAATGTATTTGATAATTATTAAGCTTAAATTTAAAGACGGAGAAACAGCATGGAATCAAAGTTGTGCGCTTATGTCAGAATTGAATTGGAAATCGGACCATAACATACTTTCCTGTCCACCACTAAGCTTCTCCGACAAGCTGAGTTGTTCGGAGTCAAGGTTACAAATAGAGAGCAAATGTTTATTCCTACTAATCCAAAAATAGCTCAATTACAAGAAACAGCTTTTTTATATAACCTAATTTTGTAACAGAAATTTGCTCTTCCAGAATGTCTTCCCATTGTAGACATAAAGCTTGCAGCTGTCTTCCGCCCGTTCAGTAGAAATTAAACAGCCGAGACTGGGTAGAGAGTAAATTGCGTTTTATTACACCATTATTTGTTCTATTAAGGCTGAGTAGTTTAAGTAATGCTTTTTACAGGAAATTATTTTCCCCAGTGCGTTCTCTTGCTGTTTAAATATTCATCTTTGTTCAGCTTTCCTCTATATTTATGTTAGTCAGAAAGAATAAATAATTTAAATAATTTCTTAAATTAAAACACCCTCTAAGCATACGTGCTAAATGTTTCGTATTATGACGTAACGATTGTATTGGTAACATACTCTATAAAGCAATCCACCCGCTAATACAGGACTTTTCGATGGGAACCTATCATAGTGATCAATTCCCAAGAAAAACTACTGGCTTCGTATCGATACCATTGTAGGTGCTTACTTTGCATTCACCGCTTGAACACTGATAGAAATTTAGTAGTAATATGCAACGTAAGAAATCTAAAGTATCTTTAATAATTATATCTATAGGAGTAAATATTAAAGTCCATGTTTCCTTAAAACGTGTTTCTTTCTTATAAACTATGCGCATTGTATCGAACCTTTAATTAGCGCAGTCGTTATAGTGGGCCAAAATCATATCCGACAAAAATCGCGGAGTAATTCCGTATTAACGAGTTAATTTTGGAATTCAAATATTGTGCGTGAAAGATGCAAAAATCCATTGATGTAGGACAAAATCGCCTAAACCAACCATTCAGGGAGTAGGAGACAACATCGCCCCTTTCCTATCGAGATTAGCAATAAGAAGTTCAGGGAGTAGGAAACAAAATCGCCCCTTTGTTGTTAGAATTAGCTACAGGAAGCCCAAGGAGTAGGAGACCAACCACATCGCTCCTTTTTTTGGCATTATTCGTAGTTAGGAATAGGAAAAAACCAAGCAAAATAAGTGTTACGGAATAAAACAGGTAATAGTACTTCATGTATGTATTTTATTTAATTTTCATAATTTCATTTTAATTCAGATATTTCAGAAACTGAAAAGCAAGCTATGAACTCTATTAAAGAACAATCAATAGGTTTCATAAATATTAGTGGCTGAGCAATAATAATGTATATAATTGCTATTTTACTAATTATTTTACGGGTATATAAATTTAACAGCAGAAAATGCATATTCCAAAAGGGTCAAGTCGCAATAGAGTTGTAGCCTATAAGACCATTCATCCCGAAATATTAAGGCCTGTCCCAGAATTCGAGACTAAGGGCGGAGAAGTTACAAATACACCCGCTTAATCAATTTCCCGACCAAAATAATTTAAAAGAAAACAAAGCAGGCGTATATGTTCTAATAAGCTGTGCGCGTCATAGAATATCATCGATCTTTAAAACTTTACTTTCAGGAAGTAAGAGCAGCTTCTTCAGTTAAGAAGGTAAGAAGATGCTTATCACGTATCATAACACCCAAGTAGCTTTAGTGAAAATTTAAAGTTTTTTATTTTAAGAACGAAGAATATTAAAAAAAAAATGACTACTCAGAGGTAAACTCATTTATTTAAGGAGAAACGATACGTTAACGGTTATCGTCATAATAAGGGTTTTTTTGAGAATTTCTAACTATTAAACTTAATACATTTTTAAAACAATTTCGCCTTTTACTATCCACTTCACATGAACGCTTTTTCGAAAATAGAGACTCAGGCTCTGGCTGCAGGGTGTAAACAGCACAAGTACTAGTTTAGTGACCCCAACGAAGCTGAAAAACCTAAAAGAAACTGGAAAGCGGTCGACGTTTCGAGGAACAAATCTTTCCTCGATGTCAAGGACGGAAAATCTAAGAATGAAAAATGCTTAGTAAATGCTAATTGCAGCGTTTAGTTCGGATTAGTCTCAACTTATTTTACTAATTTGAGCCTGTTCCGATACGTTATAATGAATTTTAATAGATTTGGTTAGTCGTCTAATCAACTTTTGGTTAGTTTCACTTAGTATCAACCTATTTTACTTATTTGGGCCAGTTCCGATACGTTATAATCAATTTTAATAGACTTGGTTAGTCCTCCAATCAACTTTCGGTTAGTTTAACTTATTCTCAACTAAAGTTCAGTACTGTATAAAAATGGTACAGCTATCCCGCCTTCCGTACTATTTTCTTAATAAGCTGGATAATATTAAATCAGTCAAAATGCAGTAAGCACTCTCATGGAAATATGGCTTTGACGTGGACTGAAGGTCACCCAGCGCTTTCTGTGAATATACACGGTGACTGTTGAACTAAACAGCGAAACAGTAAAAAGCTCATGCACTTTGTCAAGTTTTGAATTGACATTGACAAGATGACAATAATAATGTCATATCGTTTAATTACTGGTTACTGGTCTTTTCGTTACTCTCTCTCTCTCTCTCTCTCTCTCACACTCACTTTCTCACTCTCTCGCTCTCTCACTCTTTCACTCTCAGACACAATCGACGAATAATCTAAATCTCGTGTTTACAAAATAAATTGTGTGAACTGTGACGCTGTATACGAAGGACAAACTGGTAATGAAATATTAGGATTAAAGAACAAAAAAAATCATAATATTAAAAACTCTGGCTTCGCAAAACATTGTATAGAAAATAACCATTTTATAGATACGAATAATGTCAAACTTTTACACACCAAAACAAGAAGCAAAAGGCTGAATCTTTTGGAGTACCTAGAAATCCAAAAGTCACAAAAACAGACGTTTTAGATACGAACGACCAACTGACCTGCTCTTTCAACACCTGCATAATTGACAGTGCAATAAAAACAAAATACCATTAGGCGGTTTAGAACGGTATAACAATTTAGATTTTAGTATTCAAGTATTCTTGATAAAGGCCTCATCAAGCCGAAACATATGTAGAGTAAAATATCTTATTAAGTTATTTTGAAACATCTAAAAGCAATGTACTAAATCCCTAAATATTATTATTCAACGATGTTTCGCAAGGATCCTACCGCAGAAACTATCATTGAGCTATTTATTATTGCTTTTGCAATAGTTTTTTACCAAGTAAATGCTTTTTTCTTCAAACGTCAGTAAATCCGTCATTACTCGACTGTGCAGGCGGCCGTGAAGTTTCGTTTTTCCTCCGCCGGAGCTTTACTTTTCACTTTTCCGCCGGCAGAGGTAAAAGTGTTACCATAGCAACATAGATACAATCCAAACAGACACCAAAATAAGCGTCAACAACTCAAGATTTACTAAACTACAATTTGTATTTATCACTCAATTTGTGACTGCATTTCTAAAAATCACTAATTTAGGAACAAATTGGTTATTATTTAATCGAACTTACTCAATAACTGCTTATCAATACGGAATTAAAACGCAATCGGAGACGCATTCTTAAAAAATAATTATTGTTGACAGTGTCCACTGACAGCTTGATGTTAGATTTCACCGACACCGTTCTAGGCAAGGCCACCTACGACCGTGGTCTAAGCCGCCTTGCGAACCCATTTATCTTTAATAAGAATTAGACATTAATACTATTAAAAAGAGATGTTTTTGCATTAATTTGTCGACATTTGAAGAAAAAACAGCATATTTTATTTGGAGGAAAAGTTACTTTTCATGGCTTGCTCTCTATTACCAGCCTCACTCCGTTCGGCTGTTAAACACGAGCGCGCCATGAAAAGTATCACTTTTCCTCCATATAAAATAATATACTATTGCCGTAGAGATATAAAGAGCTTCCATGTATTTTGAGTTTTCTTAATATATGCAAGATTTTAGTAATACCTATTACCTATTTCGAAATAGGCATTCAACTATTCCCTTTCATCATATATTATACTAGTAAATCCAAGGGGTATCTAGGCGTTAATATATTCAGCGCTCCGTTCGCCGCTCCGCTAATTACAGATATGTCTCATAATGTGATTTAGAGATGCTTTAATCTAGAAATTAACATACACAACACCTGTTCACTCTAATTATGAAATTAATTTAATAAATTCGAAACAAGAGAAGGGGGAGCGCAATGAAAAGAGACGATATACCTAGAACATTCAGATGAGTTATACATTGTTTGGTAAATAAATTCATGAGTACAGTTCTTATTAAAATAGTTTTAAAAGATATTTCTCGGTATATACGCCAGTTTAGAGGAAATTGTGATTTTGTTTGCGTTTAATATAAATGCAATATGATTTTTCCATTACTTGGTATACTAGCTTCACTGCATTCTATTATTCAGCTTATTGGATAAGTATATAACAATTCTCATCCATTTATTAATTCGCCTTAAGTTACAATAAGCGTTTTTTTCATTCCGTTATACATTTTTTAATTTTTGCAACATTATCACATATACTGGCCCTTCTTATACTTAATTCATATTATAATATTTTTAAAAACAATTTAAATCAGTATAAAAATGTCTAAATCTTTTGTGAAGAACTATTGACTACAAGGCCCAGACAGATCAATAAACGCTTTTAATTATTTACAGATTTCAGGTATAATTATTCGAATGAAGAGCACAGATGAAACTACGATATGCATGGTATACTCTATTTCGAAATGATGCGAAGTAATAAATCATTTTCTGATGGCTGATACATAGGCGTACATAATTACGTACATATACGTACATATTTTAAACGTTTACCTGTCCTAATACTCGGACTTTCCCAGCATTATATTTATCACACTTAGGTTTTTTTATTACTATTGTAAACATTCAAATTTGACGATTTTTTGTATGCATACCCTAAAGTTAAAGTAATTGTAATTTTTCAGTTATATTTGTTCTTCCGAAGAAGACACAGTGTGTTTGTTTCATTTCATAGTTTCAATTAAAATGGCTAATTCAGTTTTCTCTCCAGTGAAACGAGCGAGCAAATGTCCATTTTCTGTTAACGAAAAGAATATTATTCTTAATGTATATGACGCCCTCAAACATCAAAATCCTCTGTATAGCGTTGATACTGTGGTGGAAATGTGTTCGCAAATGACGGGTGTTTCAAAAACGTCGATATATAAATTAAGGTGTGAACGAAAAAGTGGAGCTGTAAAACCACCTATACCATCTTCAGAAAGAAAGACGGTGCCTATCGATGAAGACTGCAAATTTATAATTAGAAGAACAGTACATTCCTTTTATTTTAATAAGGAAATACCAACCATCGACAAAATTTTAGGAGCCTTGAAGCAAGACCAAAATATGTCTCCAACGATAAGCAGGAAGAGATTGTGGACAACTTTAAAACAAATGAATTTCAGCTGGGAAAAACAAAGCAGAAAATCGCTCCTAATCGAAAAAGATGAAATTATTTGCTGGAGGAGACATTACTTAAGACAGATAAAGCAGTTTCGAAGTGAGAATAGAAAGATTTATTATCTGGACGAAACATGGCTTAATGAAGGATATACGGTTGGGAAGATTTGGCAAGACAAAAATATTTCAAGTTTTCGTCAAGCATTCTTAGAAGGCTGGTCCACCGGACTAAAACCACCATCTGGGAAAGGAAAGCGACTGATTATTACACACCTTGGAAGTGTTGATGGTTTTGTTGAGGGCGGTTTGTTAATGTTTGAGTCAAATCATTCTGGCGATTACCATGAAGACATGAATGGCGATGTGTTCGAAGAATATTTTGAACAAATGTTAGATCTCATTCCACCTAATTCTGTAATAGTGATGGACAATGCGAGTTATCATTCCAGAAAAGTTGACAGAATACCAACTAATTCATGGAGAAAAGCGGATATTATTCAGTGGTTTAGACAGAATAACATACCATTTGATGAAAGTATGGTGAAAAAGGAACTGTTGTCCATAGTGTCCTCAAATAAAGCTCGTTTCACCGAGTATGTAGTTGACAAAATTGCACAGAAACGAAATATTACTATTCTTCGTCTGCCTCCGTATCATTGCGAATTAAATCCCATTGAACTTGTTTGGGCCCAAGTAAAAAGTTATGTAGCAAGGAGAAACACGACGTTTAAAATGAAAGATGTTAAAATTATCTTTGAGGAATCTTTAAAAAATGTCGATTCTGAAAAATGGCGTAAGTGTATTGAGCATGTTATAAAAGGAGCAGAAAAAATGTGGAAACTAGACCATTTAATTGACCTAATTGTAGAGCCTTTAATTATATCCTTGGAACATGACTAAGATTCGACGGATTTTTCTGACGACGAAAATGATATACCATAGTTCTCTACATAACTGTTTACACAAAATCGCAATTCTTATACCTTATTATATAAATATTATATGTGATAAAATGTTACAGTAATACTAACTATTTTTGAATATACATAAATAAGTGAATAAATAGAAGTACTTAGGTAAAACAGGTATTTTAAAGTAAATACCCAAACGTACGCTACTGCAGGTAGAAAATGGCCCCTTTGCTAATAAAGCCTATTGTTTGCAGCGGGATTGCCATACAAAACAGGGTGGAATGGTTAAAATATAATACAGCAGGCTATAACAGCTGTGGCTAAATATTTAGAAATCGCAAAAATTTATTTGACCACTCTGTTAGCGTTTTGCATTTATAAGTAGGTTTTATTACTCCGCACCATTTCGAAATAGAGTATAGTTAGGTAAATTCTCTTTGAAAGTAATTTGACTTGGTTCGCGTATTCAGTTTTAGGCATCATGGTTTATATGACATAACATAATAATTTAATAATAAACTTTTTCGAATGTAATTTCAAATATAGTAAGTATACAATTTAAGCGCTTGAGAGAGTCAACTTTCAGATGGCCTATAACGTTATAGGCAATTTTGCAGAAATTAATCTACCAGTCAGTTGATTTATGTACCTGATATCCCACTTCAAAATTCTTATTCGGTTTAAGAATACTGTTTGAGTTGTCTAAATGTTGGACTATGGACATTATTTGTAACATATTATACGAAATATCGGAGCAATAATGTCATATTAAAGTCAAACTCATTGTGAAATGGGTTGCATAAGGGTTCGAATCCAGATGAGATTCCCCCTGATATTCATAAAACGTTGTGTCTTCAATTTGGTCACAGCAATATGTATTGGGTACGATTTTTTTTAAAAAGTGGGTTTTTTTACGGAAAAATGGAAAATATTTCATTTAATTACGACTTGTAGGCATACTGACAGAACGTTGGAAATTATTGGCAAATTAATAAAATTTAAAAAAATGGTACGTGAATATTTTGAGCACTGTCAGTAATGCTAGTACTGAGGGGAAGAATGATTGCTGTCCTCAAAACCTCTAAAGACAAACTTGCTCTACTACTCGCACCATGTATGTGAAGCCTTGTATAACTGAAATCAGATAGACGCATATATGTCGATTTCAGTAAGGCTTTTGGTAATAATAACAGTATCAGTAAACAATGAAATGGAATTCGGAAATGGATAACATTATGTATAGAACGAGGCAAATGGAGCGACAAAAATAACACAACTTAAAATAGAACTGAAGAAGATACATGGAAACCACCTATATATTATTAACAACCCATATACAAGTGGCTACAGGAAGGACTGCTCTACCCAGAAACAGAGACCTTCATATTAGCGATATAAGTCTAGGCAGTAGCAACCCAGGACTATCAAAAATGCATTATGAAAAAAAAAACAGAGTTAAATGACCTATGCAGGAAATATCATCAACATCATGGAAAACGAACTACACACCTAATAGGAATATGCAAAATACGAGTAGGCACAACAAACACAGAATAGTAGCAAAAATAATACACCAGCATTTAAATCTAATCTGATGCCAAGAGAAACACAATATTATAATTATACGAACAGTAAACTGGAAGATAATGGGTTCAACTATACTACGATAAAACCATACACACCAATGAAACTATACCACATAGCAGACCAGATCTCACATTACTGGATAAAAGACCTAATCTAATCTAGTAAACCTAGCGATGCCAAGAGATAACTATATCAACAAAAAATACACCGAAAAGCAGAACATATGTGGAAAGAATCTGGAAACAAGAAAGAGTGCAAGTCATGTCATTCACAATATACGCAACAGGCATCACACCTAAAACCTTCCCGCAACATATGAAATAACTTCAGCTAGTTATAGAGATATCATCATAATATACAAAAAGCCATAATATTGAAGCTATGCAGCATAGATCGAACTTTTCTTAAGCAATAAGCCCACAAGGCAGATGTGGTACACAACCATCTGTTAAGAGAAAAAACGAAGAGAGCCCGAGAAAAAATGGAATAGACCGTAATAATAATAATTGTCTCGATAGCTACGAGGGTGTGATGACCCCACGGGTCCCAGTTACCTGGACGTGGGATAAAAAATGCATCTCCTGTGTTGAAGATGACATCCACGAAAATGGTGCAAACAAGATGTTTCGGAAAAATGTCGCTGTCTGAGGATCGCCAGGGCACTCTTGGAACTGAGAGAGACAGCATGTGGGACAGTGGCAATAGAACGATGAACCGGTGGACTTCTGCTGATAAAAGTGCTAAAGCCGAACTTACTTTCAAGAAACAAAATCAGCTGTTGTTAGTGATGAAAGTTGACTTTTTAGAGCAGTGAGCTTATACCTATACGACCACCAAAAGAACCACAAACAATTAAGAGAAAGCTCACTGAAATACATATGACACAACTGGTCACAGCGTCAGGACCATGCACTAATTGAACATCGAAATTTACAATGCTCATATGAAAAAAACAACTACATATTGTCACGTTTAGTTTTTCCGTGACGCCACGCCTTGGTTAGCGTGCTGGAATATAGCTCAGATTTGAGACCGATCTACGTCAGGTGAGAAGAGATGATAGAGATAGCACTAAAAACAATAACAACGTCTATTGGTCAACGACTTAATGAGAAAACATTAACAATATCTATTGGTCAGAAACTTAATAACATTATATTATACCTGACTACTAGGGTGCGCATGTTCCCTCGATTGTGGTATATTTTTGTATTGGTCACTGTTTTATAAATATAGTTTTTCTTAAGAGTTGTGTTGTGTTATATTTAAGGCTGGTTTAGTATTAAGTACACTCACAGTTCACACTGCACTCGAACTACTTGACAGATTCTACTTTGAAAATTATCTTTCTCAGAACTGTGACAAATTTATCATAGATTCGATTTTTATTACGTGGGTAGGTAACCCCTGGGTTTCACGAACATGTGCTCTGCAAAACTCAGGTTTGGGTAAAGAAAAAAGACAGGTTAGGACCCAAGGGTACATGTGCACTACCGGGAACTAATTTTCAGGTGAGACACAAACTCTACCGAACTAATGGTTCGCTAGCGTATTTATATAATATAATGTGCTGATCGTAGCACGTTTAAGGTTCATAATCGCTCGCATTGACTTCTCGTGTTGTGTATAATTTGTCTTTAATGTTTACATAATATTTCTAAGTTCAAACTTAGGACAGGGTGATATTTATTTAGTAGTTTATGCATTTTAGTAATTCACACGGGAACAAGTCTTGAAGTACTTGCTCTCTCTGCCACAAGCTCAATTGTCTTTCAAAGACAACCCAACATAAATAAATGAAAGAAAGCATATCAAAACAAATTTATCCACTTCTGATTGGCAATACTGAAGCGGAACATTTTGAACTACTCACACCATGAACAAAGGGCATCGGTAAACCAGAAAACGATAATAAAGAAACCTCGGAAGAGTGGCACGAAGAGCAGGACTGGAGCGGTAATAGGTTCCTTGACCAAAGTAAAGGACTAGGCCACTACCATAAGAACTACTTGAAATGTTTTGTCGGGACAACTGACAACCACCAAGCCAGGCCGAGCCCGACAATGCATGATATTACTGTGATGCGTAGTTATTACCACAAAGCTTGATAATATAGTAAGGGGCTGGTCGGTATAAACAATTAATATTTTAAATTATTTATCACCATAAAGCAGGGGGTGGTAATTAACATTATAATTGACCGCTCTAATTATCAGACTATATTACCGTAGGTAGGTGGGGTTGTATTCATAGGGTGTTAATTGAAACATGTATTTTAGGTATTACGTACTTTAATAATGCAAGATTTAATTTGCATTAAATATGATCGATATATAAAATGATTTCTAACTATTTTTATGCATTCATCCTTTCACACATAAAACTAAATACTGTACATCAGGTTAACGGTTAACTATTAATAAATGTCTAACATAACTTCATGATTATTTAATTTAAGCATGAACTCTTTCTCTCCTGAATTTATTCAAACTTTCTTCATTTCAAAATTTCAACTGATTGCCTTTCCGTTCCTACTAAATACCTTGTTACTTGTGCCTATTGTACTACCCGAAGCGATAAGCGTATGCACGTTATTATTGGGCGGTGTACAATATGGAATTGAATCGTGAAGAAAACCAATTTTCTCTAGACAACCTATTTGAAGGATACCAAGGTGACGTACCCACTGCACGAACAATAAAAACTAAATTGTTGGAAAATACGGGGAGATATTACAGTAACCAAACTCTCAAACCACCATTTGTTTTCGAGACACAGGTAAGCAAATTTTAGCGAGAGCATAGTATTTTGAGTAAAAAAGACGAACACGAGGAATGCTTAAGAATAGTAAAATCCGCAGCAGAAAACATTATTGCAGATATAAGAACGAAAGTATATGACACCGAACAATATCCTCGATCCGATAATTTTCTAATTGGTATTGAGTAAGATATTCCACCGACTCTTGATTACCTTATTAAAACCATAATATTGAAAAATAAACGCGGTGACACTGAAAAAATAAAGACATAGTGCACTGCTATTTCGCACGCTATTATATCAGCAAAATGAAAATATAATGTCCCTAAGCACAGGAATAATAGGAGACGACAAAATTAATTGTTACAATGCGTACGATGTTGGTTTGTCGATGACGATAAGTATTACTGGAAGTATAAACTTTGCAGATATTAAATTTTAAAGAAAACAGAGGGTTCTACCAATTGCATCCATAAATTCAGGAATTAAAGTAGGTCACACCATGATTCCAATTAACCCTACTCTGCTTTTACAAAGAATTTCGTATGCCAAGAAGTCATCTAAACAGTTTGAAGAATACTTTCAATATGAACTTGCTCCTTATTCACTCTCACTTTTTGACAATGTAGGAATGCGAAAAACGAAAAAGTCTGCTTTACATCACTAGTTAAATTTTTGGTAAGTGAAAGGAATTTTTGGTAAGTGAAAGGAATAAAAGCAGGCTAATTTCAATGCTGTGCATCCGATTTAAAACTGAAGAAATTGTAGTAAAACAGGCGTTAGAAGCTGCTGACACTCTCATAATCAATACAGCTCCTTAATATGTCAAACAAATTTGGATCAGTGGTGATAGTAGGTGAGGGCATGGATTTACACGTTATACTTACTGGACTGTGTAAATCTGAAAACAATATATTCTTTTTAAAGCAAGGAATTAGGAAAGGGAAAAGCAGGAAAACACTTTATTCACCCGCTGCATCATGCTTGGACCCGGCTGTGAAAGAAAACATTTTGTTCTTACATGCATTTAGTATGTGCGATATCACTTCAGCAATCTACAGGCAGGGTAAAATGAAATTCCCTAAGGTTTTAAGATATCAGCCAAGCTTGAAAACCGCCATTCACGGTTTGAAAGACCCAAATGCAACGCCATAAAGCATAACCAAAGCTGGAATTCAATTCTTATGGCACTTTATGGGGCAAAGAGCGACGACACATCTCTAGCGATGACACCAGCTATAGAGGACATCAATTATTTGCTCAATCTATAACAAAGAGCTTATTTAATCTATCGTCTCTTCCTCCAACCGAAGATGCAGCTCGTATGCACCCATTTCGTACCTATCTACAAGTCCAAAAATGGCATGGCAACGAAAAATCACCCGCTGACTGGGGTTGGAAGCAGTCGCCAAATGGACTTATGCCGATTCCTATGCTGCAAGACGCCGCCCCCAAGAGTTATTGAAGATGATTTCTTGTAAATGTAGAAAAGGTTGCAACGCAGCCTGTAACTGCTGAAAAGCAGGATTACACTGTTCAGTAATGTGTGGTTGATGCCAGGGAAGAGCGTGTTCAAATTCTGACAATATTATAGAAGATCCAGAGGACGATGAAGAAATCGATTCTCGATTAGAAGTATTAATGACCGTGCCGAATAAATCGCCAGAATCGCTCTCCTCTTTGTCCGTCAAACAATTATTATCTAAGGGAAAATCATTAGAAAATATTTGATTTACAATTTCCTCTAATTCATCTTCATTTATAGATTTGTTGAAAAAGCATTTGATTTTTCCCTCCATAGTTCCTGACGGCACTTTTCCGTTCTGCTGAAAAAGGCACATTTTCTTGGTAAAATTATGTTCGGATGTACGTTATTTACAAGAACCACCCGTACAGCTTGATGAAGAGAACATTATGAGCCAGTTGATCAACAGTCTACGTCAAAAACACCGAATGTGAAATTAGTAAAAAAATGTAAGTGCACATTATTATTACACATTAGAACATTTGCAACAAGAAATTGGAATAGGCCTACAGGGGAAAAGCATTAATTTCTATAAATGCGTACTAGAAAATATATGTTGGGTATTTAAGCGTATCTCGGCAATCTGTTCATCTACCAAACCAGTGAATAGGACCTTTTTTTTATAGAGAATTTAATTGGCTTTGTTTTGGTTTATTCTAAATTTTCTGCAGACCGAGTTATTATAATAAATCCATGAAAATATTTTTTTTTATATAGAATTTCTCAATTCCGCATCCCGATCCCAAATCGGGGATCGATAAACAGTGCAAATTGAGTATAGTATTCAACACACTAAAATAAAGAGTATAAACTGTATTGCAGCTTGCCCGCATTTATTTCCACCTAGAACCCCTTGTCGGCTGGCCTATTCCTCTTATTTTAATATCTGTGAATACCCTTATTGATTCATCGTAATTTAAGCTCTTGGTAATATCGCTTTCAATCGAAAATATTACTATTATAATATTTTCTCTGTCATAACACTTCTTTCTATATTTGTTCATAATTATTGTCAATGGTTACAGGTAGCATCAAAAATATCTTTAAATCTGTGTAAGAATTAGGAAATATATTTATCATTCGCTTACTATAGATAATGTTGAACATTGCTGAGCAACCCGTGTTTTTTTCCAGGGTTGCGGACTTTTAGATATTGCTTGAGCTGCGCCGCTTCGCTAATGATTTCTCCTTTAAGATCTTTGTTATAATAGTCTATATATTTTTTAAAGCTCTTCCTATCAATATCATCTTTCGAAATCGAAATCGAATGTCCCCTAGATCAAAAAGACATTTAAATTTAACTGATAGTTCTCTATAGACAGTGTTCGGCAATCTAAGTACGCTTCTAAAGAAATCCAATAGTTTAAAGAGTATTTCTCCCCTAAATTTTACTTTTTCAATAAATAGTGGCATTTCAGTGCCTGTATTTCCAAGTATTTTTTTCTTATGTGCTTACTGGATTCTGCTTTCGCTTAGTTCTTTAGCATTTGCTTTCAACGGAGCAGTTTCTGATTCCAATAAATTCCATCCTTTTTGTATATCGAAACCAGGCGTCTAAGTTTCGTATAAACCGTATTAAAGCGCTCTAGAACTTTTTTCCCAATCACTTAATCTAGCATATTCTAATTTATTATCAGTGTATGCATATATTATGTTGTGGACCTTCTGAAATAAACTGGAGAAAAAAAAAGAGATCCGCAACAACAGCATATATTCAAAGATGTAAGGCTAGATGGTCAATAGCAGTGGCCTATGTTCAAGTTCTATAATGTGGTCGAAATGTGTACTTCACTTGTGCCCAAATAAAAATAAAAACTGTATTCATACATTTCACACATGTTAATTCTTTGATTAGATTTTCGCGTTGTAGCAAATCGGACACCACTTGTTTTTACTAAAAAAAATTAAAAAAGCTGTATTAGAATTTTTAAATTATTTGTCCGTCTTTATTTGAACATATCCATTAATATTTTTCTAAGGTTGCGTAGTAGAAAAATTTATCCATTAAAGAGATAAAATAATAATTGAGGGGCCCCTCCGAGACACCAGCTGCTTGGGGCCCTACGCTTCAGCGTACTAAGCGCACCGGTAAATCCGCCACTGAGAATCATACTTCTAAACTTACACTTTAAGAACGACCCAACAGTGTTATTAGACTCGATGAACATAGAAATCATTGAGGGATAGCTAGACTCCACAATCACACTGAAAGACATGCACACATGCATTCTGAAGAACGAATCTGGGACAGGAGACACCTATGATGAGAATTGGTAGTGCTTGATTAGAACCAATACAGAATTACTACTGTAAAAATGTAGAAAAGTACTTAAAAGGCAATTTAAAAAATAATATTATCTGGAAACATTTTAAAACATAGTTCTCAAATCACAATCCATATGAAATATAATTTTTTGATACGTTAATTCATTAGTCCCAAATGGTTGTTGCTTATTCATACTTCTATTATGTTATATCCTAGACTGTCAATAAACAGTAAGCACACTTTAAATTTACTCTGCATTGAAAAAGCTATAATCAAATTTGAACTCAATTTTCTTTAAGGAATAACATTTTTTTTTTAATTCAGTTTGTGCTCATTATATAATTTACGTCGCTTTATCTACAATGAATGATCTATCAGTTAGATGATTGTATTTTCTTGTAACGATTTGGAAACCATTTTAAGTAATGAGGAAGAGACTGGTTAACGGCGGGATATTTTCGACAGATATCCAAGCTCTCCAATAAGTGCCTTTCAATCTAAAATAAATCACTTAAATAAAAGGAGACAAAACAGCAATATAGTATGAAATAGGGTTTTATGGCTTATTTTTAATTAAGGATATTCAATTTAAAGTAAAATTATGACCAAGAGTTATGTTTCATGTTAAATTTAAAATTACAAAATATTTGAAGAGCAGGTACTTGAAAGTATGCAAATAATAAAGTAATTAGTGTTATGTCAGGAAATGACAGGTTCGAGTAAAGTCAAGTATCTTTCTTGATGAAGCAACAAGCAGCTGATTAACTAAGAATACATTTTGTTCTCGGTTAATCGATCGCGCCTTATCAAAAGCTAACTTAATGTTGCTCAAAGTCAACCGTTGCTCATCTACCATTATATTACCTACTTCGTAGGCACGTTCTTTATTGTTATGTTGTAGCAGCTTAACAGTTTATTTATTCTATTTATACCAACAGTTGGTGAATAGGATCTCTTCAGCCTTAGGGCGCTGAGCATAAAATAGTACAAGTCCAACTTGTTGCCCCTATAAAAACTAAAAACCACAACAAAATTTGATGACAATGCATTTTATAGAGGAAGACTAATACTAGACTAGTCATGGTTTTACTAGCTCAGCTTTAGGCAACCGGATTCTTTTAATAGTAAAAATATTTTGCTCTTTGAGGAACAATTTAATTTGAAGATATCGTTCAATCAATCAATCAGTCAAATAATTTATTGAATAATTTAACAATTCAGTCAGATATTGTTTAATCAACCAATCAATCAAATCATTTATTGAAAAGCAGATCCTGTTGTACAACAGTTTTCCTAGACTTGGACTAACTGAACTAGGCTAACTAAATCCAACTAGACTAAATCTAAACATTTAAAATTCACTCTACAAACAGAGCAGTATGCCCCACTCACAAAGAAATTCTTTGTGGCCCCACTTCCTACACAGTAGTGACACGCAGACCAATCAATCCCTGGCTGTCAGCAAATTCTGATATGGAGTAATGGCTCGCGCTATATAAAAAGTATTTTTGAACCTTATTGAACTTTTTTATTGGCATCCTCTTCATGTCACTGGGTATCTTGTTGTTATATGGAGTTTTGTCAAGATGAAATAGAGAGGTATAAGGAAGTGTACTAGATGATTGTGGAGTTGCAAAATTGTTTGTTGTTCTTGTATAATGACTGCGTGCGTTAAGCCTTCTTTGAAAAGAACCGTGAAAGTTATATTTGTGTATTAATGACAAAGATTCAAATATCAAAATATCAAAAAAAATTTCATTTTTAAAAAATAACTTGCAAGAAGTAGTACTTTGAATATCTTCTATTAGTCTTACTGTCCTCTTCTGGAACAGGAAAACAAGGGAATCCGGTAAGACACCAGAAAGCACCAGAAAGGTAAACAATATCGAATCTGGGACTCAAACAGAGCGTAGTATACCTCTATTGCTGCTTCCTTATTTAAGTTATTTTTGTAACCTTTATGGCAAACACACTTGATGCTATTTTTTACAATATAATTTATGTGAACGTCCTAAGACAATCCATCAGTATGTCAAACCCAAAAACCTGTATTCCGAAACCTGACTCAATTTATAGATATCTAACGTTGGGTCCAATGTTCCTTCGTTCTTAGTTAAGAATGAGTTTATTGACATAAAACCAATCCTTAATCTGTAGTAGATCAGCATTTACCACCCTCTCCAACCAATCCGCGCTGTTGGCTGACCAAAGTATTGTTCATCTGCGAATAAAGTGGATGATCCACTTATAAGGAGACATGTATGGTCAGCCAAGAAGATGAGAACTAAGAATGGGCCCAGAACAGATCCCTGTGGAATGCTCTTAGTAATCCGTGATGGTGTTGATGTCCCAATACCATTGAATCCACCATGCACCTGTGTAATTTGGTACCTGCCCTCAAGGTAGGACTTAAAACCCTTTCAACCTTCCACGAAAGCCATAAACTTTTTCAACAATGCACCGTGGCTGATCAATCAAAGGCCTTTGCCAAGTCACAAAATACCGACAGAACAACTTTCTTGTTGATGTTAGTATTAACTTGGCTCAGAAATCCATACACAGCATGTTTGGTGCTTTTATTGGACCTGAACTCAAATGGTGTGGATGAAAGTAACTCTATATTTTCGAAATATGATAAAAGCCTGGGTTTTAATATTCTTTCAATCACCTTAGAGATGATTGGCAACAGCGAAGATACCCGAAAATTTGCAGGGTCCGGCTGATCACCACCTTTTGGGATTAACACAGCTATAGAGGATTTTAAGTCATCTGGAAAATAACCCTCTCTGAATGATTCGTTTATAATATAACTCAGAGCTTCACAATAGAAGTAGTAGATAAAAAATAGAAGCTTTGCAACCGACTAACCTTACTTCTATTCAAGACCTGGCTACAATAGGCAGATGTTTGAACATTATTTGTAATCGCCTCAGCCACTGTACAAAAGTGAGTATTCAAATGATTCGCAACAACCTGAGGCCCGCTGACATTCACCGAACCTATATTTAAATTAATTGATATAGATCGTTTGTTGTTATTTCTATCTGACAGCTTATTAATTACATTCCATGTCCTCCTCTCACATTTTTTTACATTTATTATTTCTCTTAGATAATGAAGTGATTTAGCTGCGGCAATAACTTTTTCAAAATTAGCTTGTAAAGTAGTTTAAATTGATGTGTTTGTGGTAAACTTAGAAATGCAAGCTAGTGATCTCTTGTTTCGGCAAGATACTCGAATAGCAAGTGTTATATACTTTCGATGTATATTTCTTTTTTTTTAATTTCCAAGGAAAACATTTGTTTACGGCACTAATAAAAATTTAATTAATTTAATAACTGAAGTTTATATAGTTTGTGCGATATTGAATTATTAAGTTATGTATCTTTATTGGTATTTTGAAATAGGACAGTTACCTTTATTTAATGTTTCAAAAGCACTTTCTCTAAATTTAGGTTTTTCTATAAAGGTTCCCTAAAACTAAGTTTTATCGACAAGACCGAAACAGAATTATTGCACTCGACGCGCGTTTCGCTAACCAGGCCATCATTGCTAACGCGCGTCGAGTGCAATAATTCTGTTTCAGTATTGTGGATAAAGCCCCGTTTTAGTGCATTTTCCACCCCAACCAGCGAATAATAACTACGATAAGAAGATTCACTCTCCGCGGCGGCACGTCAACGGTATGTCTCCTTAACCGCGCGAAAACTAGCATGATACTGGCATGTGACCTTTGGACCCGGCGCACACTGGTCAAATTTCTAGGAAAGCTGGCCATAATAAGGTTTACCAGAAATAAGACATACAAGTTATTAAGTATTACACGTTTAATATATCGTAATTTAGAGAAATAATTGTTGAATTTTTTGCTCATCATCTATATTTATATATAGGGAGTATCAATTATCACTAACGATAAAAATCATGTATAAAAATCATTTGTATGTTCATAAATCGTTTTAGAAAATGATTTTGAAAATTAAGGGCTCCTTCATTGTAAAGAAAAGGGTTTTAAATTTTTAATTCGATGATCCAAATTTTGTTTTTGCGAAGATTAATTCAGGAGTCACACGAGCAAAATGAATGTTAAGCGGACGACAGAAACGCGTTGATGAGGGCCTGAAATTTTGCCATACATGTATTTCAGAGTTATCATTTTCTTTCTTAAATTAATCTAATAGGGACGAAACTAGTAAAAAATATAGAAGCATGAGTGCAGCTGTTGTTCAAAAACACTTGCTTATATTCTGACTATCCCAAGGTTTTTATCTGCTGATTCAGCCAAAGTATTTATTACCTCTTTTTATAATAACATCAGTCTTGCATCAGCAATAATGATTCTGCCGAAATTTAAGCTTCAGTTTCACTTACTACAATATTACGGGATTAGGGGTGGGCGACAATAATCGATTATTCGATTCACTTTTAAGAAATTACCGATTAATCGACTTATCGATTAATATTTCAGAAAATATCGATGATCGATTATATCGATTAATCGGTTATTCAGCTGTTTGCTAAAATATTAAGCGTTTAATTGATTATTCAATTTCTTGCTCACCCGGTACCGATGACTTTACAACAGATATAGCTTTTAAAATTCCAATAATTTAATAATGCGTTGAATTAATGGTAATTTAAATGACACTTGAAAATACTTTACGTACAATATATGAAGCAAAAAAAAAAACAGAGAAACGTAAATGCTCAAACAAGACAGCAGCAGGGAAAGCTGTGCACGTTAATAATTTAGCCAATAAGGGATCCTCATTTGCATTTTAAGATCCTTTACACAAATAGTACACTATGTAAAAATCGACGTCTCCGATTGGTTGATCCATCTCGTATTACAATATGTCTTCGTGATGCAATCAATTTCTGCCAAGAGCTCTCCGGAGTGTCGTGGTGTAGAGGTTTAGACAGCTGGGTGTCACCTAGACGGTCTGGGTTCGATCCCCGTTCCTTTTTTTATTTTTTTTAAGTTTATGTTTCTAAACAGTTTTTTTCTTGATTTTGGGTACGTCTTGGATTAGTTTGGGTATGTCTTGGGTTAGTTTGGGTTAGCACCTGGTTAGTTTCCTTTCTTCGAGCCCCCGTAGCGAGCGAAGCGAGCGGAGGGCCATGCGAATTGACCAATAGGAGAGGCCGATTTTTTATAGGGCACTATTTGTGTAAAGGATCTTATAACGCTCGCCATTTTCTGATAATCTGGCTTCAGTACTTCAGTTGTTGCACAATTAGGTATAACATCAACACATATCCTCAACGAAGTGTTAGCACGTTAGCTGTGTGGTATATCAGTCTTTATCTTTTTATTATGTATTTGGGCAAAACTATTTGATAAGAAGGATCACTTTCCACGGCGGCATGTCAACGATATCGGCAGGTCATGTTACAAATAAAACAATCATGTTGGCAGGCGACCTTTGACGCGGCGGCCATAGACCAGCTCATCCTTTTGTCAGATTAATTTTCACGCCTAAATTATATAGTCGAGTCAATATTCGATATAAGATAATATCGCTATTTTTTGGTTGTATTGTATTACAAAATAGGAATGAAATATACAGTAAAAATATTGTGCGAAACCTTTAACCAATTTTAAAAACACCCAAAAGGCCAAAATTTAATTAAATATTAAAAGATGGGGAAGAATCGAGCAACATTTTCTTCTTGATGTCTTTTGTCAGAATATTAGTATTCGGAAATATAGTGAAATCATTAGCACAAAATCAAAATCTTTTAAATATTAGTTATTACATACCTTGAGTATTGTTATCAATAATAACTAATTGAAAACGTTAACAGATTTTTGAAACAGCCTGTTGAATACAAACTTTATTAAAAAATTTATTTGGTGATAATAATAAAAAAAAACATAACGTAAGTTTGACATGGAGCTGCAAACAATTCAGAAGATATCAATTGTGTTTTTCCAAAGTCAAATAGAGTGTTAGAGTGCTATAAATAATCTCGTCATAAATTTGATTAAATATACCGCAAACGAAAATATCGTTTATGGCCAGCTTTTATTTAAATTCAACCTGTGTGCGGCGAAATTCGCCGATCGTTACCAGGCAACGAAGAAATTAAACGACGATCCCTTTGCAGTGCTCTCTTGTCATTAAGTGGACCTTCTTGTCGTAGTTAATATTCGCTGCCCCAACATAGTATAAACGTTCCTTTGCTAACATATTCGAAGCGTTCTAGTGTATTCTGGGAATGTTATTAAATGTATGCCAACCAAAAATGTATAACAATCACACAGAATACCTGGGATGCTTTATGAGCACATATAAAAAAAACGTGAAATTAAAGAAAATGCCTATAAATTATTAAATAATGATAACTATATTGCTTGGGCAAATTTTAATAATATTTGTGATAAGTTTCAAGCATTATTATAAATTTACTATATAATCTATAACACCTTAAAAGGTTCACAACAATATTTAGTAACATCTCAGTAATAACAACAGCAAAGCATATAAACTCCAACCATTACTAACATAATAACATCTAAATGACTAAATTACCGAATTTGTTCCTCAATAATTAGAAGCTTTTTTGCGTTTATGAAAATCGTCTACGGATTAACAATTCGTAATTAACAACTGGAAATTAACGAACAACAGCTAACAGAGAAAATGTTTTTTTTTTATTTGCTACTAATTAATTAATATATTTGAGACAATTTTTTTAGCTGTGTCTTCGGCACAGTCTTATTGTGCAATTTATATTTTGAGGTCAGGCTGACCGAATCGATTCTACTCGTATATAGAAAATTTCAAAAAGACTGGGTAAAAATTTTGTCTCACAAACATGAATCCTCCACAACCATATTCAATATGTGTCAGATGCACTAAGTGACATCTGGTGCCAGTAATCGCCAGTGCCATAACTGGGCAAAGATTTATTAAAGGCAGTTCCAATTTTGGCGCGCTCTAATAGTTTTTTTGCTATGCTAATAAAACATTAGTATAAAATTATATAGCAAGATATAAAATTGCCAAATTTCCAAATTAAGTACAAAACAAAAACACAATAAAAACTTAACCCATGTATTCAGGTACCTATATGACTTGTAAAGTCAAAACTAAATAAAAAAGGTTAAAACGTTAACAACATCACAAAAACGTGATGCGCTTGTTGGCTTGTTTTTGTTACCATATAGCGGGTTGGCCTCTTCCCTTCGAGTTTGGCGTTCGGTGCCCTTCGGTGCCGAACAAATCGTAACAATCGAAAAAACTGTGGCGACAGATCAATAGGGAATTTCCAGGAGAAAAGTTCTTTAAATTCCTCTCTGTTTCGAAAATGCACTTTTTAGGGAAAACGTTAAAACATCGATTTCTAGGTAAAAAAATGGAAGATTTTGGTTTTTTTTGTAGAAAAGTCGATTATTTTACGAGAATCTACGTTTTGTATACAGGGTGAGCTAGTTGAATTTAAACTTTTCTCCTATTCGAGTTTTGTCGAATTGGTGATTTTTTGATTTTCAAATTAAATTTAATTCAAGCATAGGTGCTGGCCAAGGCAAAGCTATTTTTTAAGAAATTAATCTCAGTTTCGTAATATCTGCTATAAAAAAGTTTAATAACAGTTTTCCGCACGAGATCCGGAAATACGAGAAAATCGAGGTTAATTGAAACATGCAGAAGATCGCAATTTTTTTTCAGTAATTCGGCAATTTTAAGAAGCTCTGCTTTGGATGCATTATTGTAAATTTGAAGCAGTTAGTCTTTTAATATTTTGACATGACTTTTAGGTTACAATATGTGGATTTACACATTTAAATACCTGAAATCTTATTGAAAGGTTGGACTTGGAAATATAGGTCAAAACTGCAAAACCTGGAAATTTTTTAGTGATTAGAGCTGGGATAGATATATATTCTAGCGGATTTTACGGCATATTTCGAGGTAAAACTTTATTTTCAACAAATCGACGCACACAGTTTTTTGTGGTAAGTAAGTAGAATTATTTGCCTGCAATCTTATTTAAAACAATTTCAAGATGCGAAAATGGGTCATGCTCCGAGAATTTGGAATTTTTCCAATCGATAAGCAGCGGTGTCTGCCAATTTTGTTCGAAATTTCGAAGCAAGATTTTACTTTAATCACCGAAATTGTGCCAAGTAATTTCAAAATATAAACCTTGGATTCCATAATATTAATCTGGCATTGTTGATGTTTTCACTATTGTTGTGTGGTTTTAAACATACACCGTTTTTTATATATTTTTACAACTAATAATACAATATTCGCGAGGTCACATGTTTCGACATTGATATTACATATACTTACATGAGCATAAAAGTATTATTTTTGGAAATCAAAATGAGTCTTCCTCATATCAATATTTTTCAGCCAATTATAAACAGGAGAAAAACCTCGATTTGTATTACTGCTTAAAAGATAAATCTTGATAGTTACTAATAATAAAATTATTAATTTAGTGATAGATGCTTAATCTGATGAAAGTTGTTGGCAATTTCAGTGAATCGGTTCATATGGAAAATCCGCTTAGAAGAATGATATTTTTAAATTTTTCTGTAATGGTATTTCACTGTTAACACAAACTACTACTCTAGCATAATGCTCTTACGGCCATAAGTATTAAATGGTTATAGATAATATTATATTAATTATCGAGTCTATAATATAGGCCGTAATAATTATCAGAGAGTATTATGGTTCATTATACGCAAGTATTTTACCTATAATAATCCTTAAACATGCAAAATATTTAACTAGAAAGCGAAATTTTAACATTTACACATACCCAAGTTGACATTTCTCCTTTCCATACTTTTTTTCTACAAATACAACCTTTAGGTTAAATATGTTTCTTTAATTGCCTAAAATCTCATTGAAAACGGTTTCAAGCTGAAAAAATGGGCCAGCATCGGATAATGTGGATTTTTTTGGTGATTAGAGACAGCTCTAGTAGATTTTATGGCAGATTTAGAGATAAAGTTTTGCTTTTAGCTTATCAATGTGTATAGCTTTTGTGTTAAGTTAGTAGATGTATTTGCCTGATATCTGATTTAAGACCATTTTTTTGAAAATGCAAAAATAGGTCATGATCCGAGGATTTGGACATTTTTCAATCGATAAGCAGCGGTTTATGCCGAATGCCGATTTTATGATAAAATTCCAAGATTTTACTTTAATGGCCGAAATTGTGCCAAGTAATTTCAATATATATATAGAACACAATAATATTAATTGGGTATTGTTGATGTTTTCACTTTTGTCGTAGCAGTTACACTTCTTTTTATGTATTTTTACAACTAAAAAAAAGGCTGATTTTCACATGTCGATCGTGCACCGACTGTGCACCTACCGTGTCATTTTGACTGTACAGGGTGGCCAACTAAGAATGCGAGGTACTGTATCTGGGAAACTATCCATCGTAGAGACTTGCGGCAAAAAATGTAATTACTAAACCGGACAAGAGAAAAACCTGGAAAATATTTTCAAGTTTCTAAAATGACCACTAGGGGGCGTAACTGCAATCTTGAATCTAAAAAAGTGATGTTTCTGTGAATTCCGCTATATTAACCTAATAAAAAAATTCCACATATTTGAAGTTGAGGATAATGTAAAACTTTTTTGTTTAATGCTTTTTGCTGTATCTCTAAAAATAAAGTGGTGGGGGGTATTCAAATTTTGTTTCAAATAACATCCTGTATCTGCGAAACGGCTAACCGGTTTTAACAAACTTAGGTTAGTTCAAAGGAGCTATTCTTGGCCTACAAATGTTGTATAAGCTTAGTTTCGTTAGTTTCACATGTCGCCGCTAGAGGGCTATTTTCGACAATCCGACAGAAATGGTTAATTTTCTCAAAAAAATTAAATGCATTGATATGATTTTTTTCCCATGAAAAAGTAGCTAAATAATGGCTAAACAAGCTCGCGAAAACCGCATCTCGATATCTTGTTCCTAACCCAAAAAATATAGGCAAAAAAATGTATTACTTACGAAAATCCCTTAATTTTTTTTTACTATATTTATTTCGAATTTTCTCTTTTATAAAAGTTGTGGCCCTGAAAAGGACCGATTTAAAAAAGGAAGGTTCTTAGTGCCCCCGCAAATGCTCGAAATGCTGACCATCACGCTCTATGCATTGCTGAAGCCTCTCATGGGTAGACAATTAATAGAAGCAGGCCATGGAAAGAAGGAAAGACAACAAATGAAAATATAAATAATTCTTCCTCAAATTGTCAATAGTTGTCAATAGTTTAACTTTATTTTGAGCAATTTTTGTGTTTACAAAATGCGTTTTACGAATGATGAAGCTGTTGATATGCTTGCGGTTTATTTTGAATGTCTTCAAAATGCCGCAGTAGCTAATAGTATATTATTTTATATGGAGGAAAAGTGTTACTTTTCCTGGCGCGCTCGTGTTTAACAGCCGAACGGAGTGAGGCTGGTAATAGAGAGCAAGCCATGAAAAGTAACTTTTCCTCCAAATAAAATATGCTGTTTTTTCTTCAAATGTCGACAAATGAATGCAAAAACATCTCTTTTTAATAGTAATAATATCTAATTATTATTAAAGATAAATGGGTTCGCAAGGCGGCTTAGACCACGGTCGTAGGTGGCCTTGCTTAGACCGGTGTCGGTGAATATAATGTAACATAAAGCTGTCAGTGGACACTGTCAACAATAATTATTTTTTCACGATTACGTCTCCGATTGCGTTTTAATTCCGTATTGATAAGCAGTTATTGAGTAAGTTCCATTAAATAATAACCAATTTGTTCCTAAATGAGTGATTTTTAGAAATGCAGTCACAAATTGAGTGATAAATACAAATTGTAGTATAATAAATCTTGAGTTGTTGACGCTTATTTTGTTGTCTGTTTGTATTGTATCTATGTTGCTATGACAACACTTTTACCTCCGCCGGCGGAAAAGTGAAAAGTAAAGCACCGGCGGAGGAAAAACGAAATTTCACGGCCGCCTACACAGTCGATTAATGACGGATTTACTGACGTTTGAAGAAAAAAGAGTTTACGCGGCCCGTTATCCAAATCGACGTCCTTGCGATGTGAGAGTTTTTCCCCGATTAGTGGCGAGCTTACGAGCCAATGGTAGTTTTCGGCCTGCGTATCAACGGCAAAGAATTGGAAGAACACAAGAAAATATCAACTACGTACTGGGGTATATTAAAGGAAAGCGCGTTATCGCTTGAGTTGAACATAGCACGAACAACGCAACGGTTCAAAATATCTTGAAGGACCATAGGTAAGTTCTAATGGTTATCACAATATAGGTATTTGTTGAAACTTTTTTTTAATTACTTTTAGAATGCATCCATATCATGTAGTTCTACATCAGGCTTTGAATGAGGAAGATTTTGATCGCAGGTTGGACTATTGCCATTGGATGTGCATTTTAAGATCCTTTACACAAATAGTGCACTATGTAAAAATCGACCTCTCCTATTGGTCGATCCATCTCGTATTACAATATGTCTTCGTGATGCAATCGATTTCTGTCAAGAGCTCTCGTGGTGTAGAGGTTTAGACAACTGGGTCTCACCTGGACGGCCCGGGTTCAAACCCCGTTGCTTTTTTTTATTTTTTTTTTAAGATTATGGTTCTAAACAATTTTTTCTTGATTTTGGGTATGTCTTGGGTTAGTTTGGGTTAGCACCTGGTTAGTTTCCTTTTCTTGAGCTCCCGTAGCGAGCGGAGGGCCATGCGGATCGACCAATAGGAAAGGCCGATTTTTATATAGTGCACTATTTGTGTAAAGGATCTTATAATGCATTGGATGTTAGTTATGATACGCGAAAATAGAGAATTTTTATTTCAAATTCTTTGGACCGATGAAGCCACTTTTAATAGTGATGGGAGAGTCAATCTGCACAATATGCACTATTGGTCTGCAGAAAATCCGCATTGGATGCGTGAAGTTCAGCACCAAGGGCGTTGGAGTTTAAATGTGTGGTGTGGCGTACTGGAAGGCAAAATTATTGGGCCATATTTTTTCGAGCAACCCCTAAATGGCAATGTCTTTCTTGAATTTTGGCCAATCAATTAGCGTTGTTGTTGGAAGATGTGCCTCTGGAAACGAGGCAAAACTTGTTTTTGCAGTTGGATGGTTGCCCAGCACATTTTGCTATTAATGTGCGAGAGCATATCGATGCAGTATTTCAACAGCGGTGGATTGGAAGAGGAAGTCTGTTTCCATGGCCTCCGCGATCACCAGACTTAACTTGTCTGGATTTTTATTTATGGGGGCGGTTAAAGGACATCGTGTTTCAGACTCAACCGACGACCAGAGAATATTTGAAAAACCGGATTCGTACTGCAATACGAACCATACCGAGAGCCGAAATTGAAACTGCAGTTTTGTCTAAGCTTCAGCAATGCATAGAGCGTGATGGTCAGCATTTCGAGCATTTGCGGGGGCACTAAGAACCTTCCTTTTTTAAATCGGTCCTTTTCAGGGCCACAACTTTTATAAAAGAGAAAATTCGAGATAAATATAGTAAAAAAAAATTAAGGGATTTTCGTAAGTAATAAATTTTTTTGACTATATTTTGAGTTAGGAACAAGATATCGAGATGCGGTTTTCGCGAGCTTGTTTAGCCATTATTTAGCTACTTTTTCATGGGAAAAAATCATATCAATGCATTTAATTTTTTTGAGAAAATTAAATTGAATTTTAGATTCAAGGTTGCAGTTACGCCCCCTAGTGGTCATTTTAGAAACTTGAAAATATTTTCCAGGTTTTTCTCTTGACCATTTTAGTCATTACATTTTTTTGCCGCAAGTCTCTACGATGGATAGTTTCCCAGAATCCCAGATACAGTACCTCGCATTCTTAGTTGGCTGTACATCAAAAAATTGTAAGTTCCATATGAACGTGTGTTGCGGTCATGCAAGTTCCAGTCGCATTCAAACCGATTTGCGACGCCGCCGCCGGCGCCGCGCCGACGCGACGGAAGACGATCGTACACAGCACGGCTCGTATGTGAAAATCACCTATAATCGTGTGTCCTGAAAAATATGTTTCTGTCTTCTGTGCTCAGCTTGTAGTGTAGTATGAAACTGGTAAAATGGGTGATACTATTAGCGAAGAAAGTTTAATAATACCCGTTCAAGAACAGCAGTTTGTATATAACTTAGCACATAGAGATTATGCATATTTTTTACGACGCTTTCTCATTATACTCCTTTTTTCAAAATCTGAACGCATGTTGCTATTTTTATTAAATCGTCAATGGAAGAGTTCATGCTGTTCATTCGTATGGTTACAACTGCAGAAATGGCACTGATTACAAAACGGCATAGTTCGAGTATGATCATAGTCCGGTCCTAAATATGAAAATGTACACGACCCGCGACGGCCACAGCATGGTAGGCACACAGTCGGTGCACAGACCCAAATATGAAAATCAGCTTTAATAATACAAAATTTGTGAGGTCAATTGTTTAGACAATGATATTACATATACATGAGCAAATAAGACCGTGCTTAGAATATTGCTCACATATTTGGGGTGGTGTTCCTAAGCACACCCTAAAGTAGCTGGATTCCATTCAGAAAAAAGCTGTGCATAGCCGTCGGCGACCCGGAGTTGATCCGGGATCTGGATAGTCTGGAACATCGCAAACATGTGGCCAAGATATCCCTGTTTTACAGATATTTTCAAGGCAGATGTTCCCAGGATTTGGCCCGCATCATCCCGCCCCCAGCAACACCTGTCAGACAGTCGCTACAGACAAAAAGAGCGTACCTGTTCGTTGTACAACCTAGACCGTCAGCGTCGCTTTACAGGCTCCTTTGTCTGGCGCATTGCATTATTATGGAACTCGCTCCCAGGACATCTGTCTCCCCCTAATTACTACCTACAACTATTCAAGAACCGTGTCAGTCAACATCTTCGCACACACACCGCTCGTCGAGTGCCATAGGATCTCCCTTTAGTGTGTGTACCACTGCCATAAAAAGAAATAAATAGAAAGTATTTTGTTTTCGAAATCAAAATAAGTCTTAGTGGTATCAATATTTGCAGCCAATAGTAAAAAGGAGAAAAACCTGGATTCGTATTACTGTTTAAAAAATAAATCCCGATTGTTACTAAAAATATACATATTAACATAGTGATACTAAATTTGATAAAGGTTAATTTAGGGGAATCGGTTCATATGGAAAATCCGCTTAAAAGAACGACATTTTTAAATTTTGAAGTAATTATTCCTTAATGGCACACACTATTACTCTACAAATGGACAAAGTATTAAATGGTTATAGATAATAGTGTATCATTTATCGAGTGTGTAATGCAGGCCATAGTAATCATCAGAGTGCATTATGGTTCATTATACGGGAGTACTATATCTACAACCACCCTTAAGCATACAAAATATTTAACTAGAAAGCGATATTTTAACATATACGCCAACACACACCTGCGTTGATATTTCTCCGTTCCATATTTGCGGCTCTTGGATTGCCTACTACGAAGTCATAAAAACACTTATTTTATGGATAAATATAATTGCAATTGTTGTATTACGCACAGTATAATGTCCTTCCACATTCATAGATATTATGCGTCTATTATTAGATTTTTGTAAATAAAGCTATTGCCTTCGCGTCTTAAATCCTGAGGAGCATAGGCTATATTATTGTTTGTCTAAACCTTGGTTAATAACATACTGCTATGTTCTAAAAGCTATTTATAATTGCTATACTAAAGGAAAACACTTTGTATTCAATGCAAAAAGCTTTTGATCAAAATGCTCTTTCTCAAAACAGCGTAACAGAGCGCTTTTGGCCTAAGTTATCATCAGTGTTACCATAGATGAATATAGCTTGCGTTAGCTATATTCAGGATGGAAACAAGATAACATATCGTGGAAGAGAATGAAACAACACTCATTGGCAACGGCAATATTTAAATTTCCCTAAATTACATTTACACAATGAGTATTGTTTTGTTCTGTTTGCTTGTTTCCGTCACTAACAAGTAACAGTGATGATGGCTGAGGAGTCCTTGCGGAGTAAAAGTTTTTTGCACGGAATACAAAGCGTTTTTCTATAGTATGTTTCATTAATGCACACAGCCTTTACTCTGCACTTCAAGTTATTATGGCTTAGTTGCTCAATGAGATACGTCTACACATCACTACTGCTAAAAAATTACTTCTATTACAATGAATAATCCTACAACTACCGAAAATATGCCGTTTTTGTAAATGCGCAAAAAAAACTTGTGTGAAATACAATTTGATATATCGGTTATTAGGGTCAACGAAGTTAATTAATTATAGTCACTTTGTTTCGGTAATTTCAGTAATTCCCCAACATAGTTTTTTTCCAGATTCGATTATATGTCTTCCTTTTCAAGGTTGAACATCGTAAACATATCAATAAGTAATAGTTGTCAGTACCCATCAGGTGTGTTTGTAATTCATTTTCCTCTTAAGTATATGATTTGATACATATTCAGTTATTTTTAAATATATTGTTATGATTATTTTTATACAAACATAGCAGTAGAGGAATGTATCTGAATATGCCAACTAATTTCAATATAGAAGTATCGGTGATTTAAACCAGCTGCACTCCGTTGTAAGGTAGGGAAGTAAAACAATATTATGTACTCGAATCAATTTTTTGAGAAACTCCATACATCTTGGGAGAGAATCGAAAATTTGGGTTCTTGGTTCTCATCTTATTTCTGACCATGACAAAGGGAAGCATTTTCGTACACCCAGTGCAATTTAATTTCTCAGAAGACTTAAATTTAAAACCAGAGTTCGAGTTGGAAATCTGTGTAATCCGTTCTAAACGCGCATACGGAATGTATTTCTAAAGTGTTTTTTTTTTATTTTGGGCATGCCTTGGGTTAGGTTTGGTTAGTTTTTGGCTGTGATCCCGAGGCGAGTGAAGTGAACGCGGGTAATGTACACGATACGGAAAGTATCAATGCTCCCGGCATCGATATTCGAATATATTCCAATAGACTTATTTACCCATATTTGTTATGTATCACACACAAACTATGGCAAGGGCCGAGGTAGTAAATTGTAGAGCAGTGTGTTATCAGTCAGAAATTCCAAAGTTGCTTGATGGGTTTAGTCAGTGGGTTTGTCTCTTGGGATTGTAGAGGAATAATGAACGAGGAGCAGCATGGTTTTCTTTTGGGTAGATCTGCCGGCACAAATTTGGTCCTGTATGAGCACTTTATTGCGGAGTCCATGGAGAAGGAAGAGCAGGTCGACTCGGTTTACACGGACTTTTCTAAGGCGTTTGATCGAGTCGATCATGGTTTCCTTGTCGCTAAACTGCGGGCGCTGGGCTTCGTGCCGTTGATACTGAAGTGGATCGACAGTTACTTAACGAACAGGAGTCAGATTGTCAGGCTTGGTAATTACTACTCTGCTGAAATGGTAATCCCTTCTGGTGCCCCACAGGGATCCCACTGTGGACCGATTCTCTTCATCCAATTTTTAAATGACTTGCCCAGGTGTGTTCCTGGGGATCGCCTGCTCATGTGTGCTGATGACATGAAGTTTTTTAGGTCTGCGGCCTCCATGTCTAATGCGCTCCAACTCGAGAGAGATCTGGCAAACTTTTCTGAATGTGCCGGGACAATGGTATGGGTTTTAATGTTAGAAAATACAACAACATTACTTTTTCTCGCCAGATGAACCTCATTGCATTTCCTAATTCGATAAATGATATTGCTTTAACGAAGTGTACTGAAATTAAGGATCTGGGTGTCACCTTGGCTTGTAAATTTTCATTTAATTTAATTGATATATTAATATTATCGCGACCATATGGTTAATTTAGAACGGTTTGTTTAATAATATTGCTTATTTTTGGTACTTTATGCCTAACTACGATTAGTCATGACCTCTAGAATTCAAGGTTTAGTAAAAACTATTTCCAAATAGAATTAGGCAATCTTAAGGATCTAGGACAAGGACATAGACTAAAACTTTGAAATTTTGTGT
Organism: Pissodes strobi; assembly: GCA_016904865.1. Classification (NCBI taxonomy): domain Eukaryota; kingdom Metazoa; phylum Arthropoda; class Insecta; order Coleoptera; family Curculionidae; genus Pissodes; species Pissodes strobi. The sequence goes on along the minus strand of MU182462.1, from coordinate 291,441 downwards.
AATTTGATTTAATAGTCTGTTAATCTAGACGAGATACAACTCTTCTCATTAGTTTATGGGTGATACCCTAAACTCAACTTAATTAATGGGCTTGTGTTTGTGTAAGTTTTTCATAAAGAGTTTAATTAGAATTCAGATGTTTCTTTTGGTAAGCTAACGTCAATTTTCCCTAATATTCCTGTCTAGTGTATGTTTATAAATTTTACTGACTTGATTTCAATGTGTAAAAATCACTGATATATTCCTAGTTAAAACTTTGTGGCGTCTTCACCTAACTGACAAGACATAGAACCACACCTTTAATTATTGTTGAAACCGCTGAGTAAAACCTGGCAAATTAAGTATTTAACAAATATTGCAAGGGTGGTTACATGTTATCTATTGTTTGCGTTATATCTGGTTACAGCTTCGCTTAGTTAGTTATTATTCAACCTATACATATTTATTTTCCTTTATATTCAATATCTGATTTCTAATAACTTGTGTAACTTTTACCGAATTTATTTTTATCTTAGCCTTATCTTGATTGTTTCTGCTTAATTGAAATATTTTTCATTCACCACCTGATTCTTATTTAACTCGCATTGGATTCGGCATTTTCCTTTCTTAATTAAGTCTTTTTTATTCGATTCTCCTGGCACCATACTTAACGAGCTACTTAACGAGAACGTCGTCCAGTGACGTAACAGGACAGATTTCAGAATCATCAAGAAGCTCAGAGAAACTCCAAGGTAGTGGACCACGGTACAAATATCACCAAAGAATATTACATTACCAATTTTATTTTCAATCTACATTTTGTCAGAAAAAAATTAATATAAACCCATTTTTTGTTGAAATTTCTAATATATTATTTTGCAGATCCATTGCTTTGGAATAAATATTATTAGCATGCTCCGAACCTATACGCTCTGAATATCTCATTATTATATTTTTTTGATAAACTAAATAGACGCAAATCAAAATTCTTAGTAAAAATTCTTACGTAATAAATCAATAAAAATTTGTAACATATATTTTTTTTCATACAAATTCTGAGGCATTGCTGAAAAAAGCATGTCTATATCTGGCAACTATAATTACATTTAAAAAATAAATGTTATAAAACTCTTGTAGAAGAATAGCTAAAAAAGATATGCAACGATAAGCGTGATATTTCTAACAGACATAAACTTAAACAACATCAATTTTACATCAAAAATTAAACCAAAATAGCATTAACATCGACGAAAGCTAATAAAGGCGCGTGATTAAATCTCCCAAAACTATTTAGTTGTCCGCATTCTGGCAGGAATTGTAATGCGCGAAATGATTTACGAATCAAACCATTTGTCAATTTATATTTGGAAATGTGTATTGAAAAGGAAACTATCTGAGATTAGATTGAAACGGGATTTGATTTATTGGCATAAAGCTAATTTAGTGAAAAAGTAGCTTATGCATTATAATCGATTACAATCATTTTTCAATAACTGCTGTTCATTTGAAACTTGCTTCACTCTAGATATTAGGTTGAAATGGCCTCACCGGATAATCATACTACAAGATCACACG
>MU182462.1:257012-269887 GCA_016904865.1 Pissodes strobi | reverse complement strand
TAATAAAAAATATCTTTTTTGAATACATGTGTTCTGAACTCAAGTATTATTAACAAAAACCCCTTAAATTTTTAGCTAAAAAAAAACGAACACTTTCTAATGGTGGATTGTTGGTGACAAACCGTTGAAATTTAGCCCAAACAATATCTAGTTGGTTCCTAGTGTATAAGATTTTCAATTATATCTAATAAAATGCCAGGTAAACAGCTTTTGGATTAAAAAAATAATAGCACCATCCTCTGCTGATCGAAACAGTGATGTTCCTTTTTCGACGTGGTTTAGAATAAGGTGAAAAAATTAAAAGTTAACTTTAAAATGTAGGTCTTTTCGGATGTCTCGGAAATTATTCTTAATATTGCAAATTAGGAATACCATAAATTGTTTAACTTTAGCTTTATTTGGCCCGATTGGGATCTCTTACGATTACCAAGATCCATCCCCATAGTTATTATAGAATTTGTGGCACCCTGTCAAAGCAGTTGCAATTTGCAACAATATTCCAGTTATTCGATAATTGAGCTAAATGGCATGCAATTTATGGCAGGTGAGTTTACAGCTCCATTTGCAGTTCTATAGCGAAACCGGTAGTCGAGTACAAACAATCCACTTCCTGCTTGTGTGAAACGCATTGTTGGGGAATTTGATTTTGTTATAATCTCATCCTGCCAGGTTAGCAGGCCCATTGATATAATCACATCTTGATCCGGTTTCCTAGACAATTCACGTAAGTCCACATTATTTACGCTCATAAGCATGGTGGAATACGTTGCCAGCGAAATTTTGCTATTAGATTAAACTTTTATTCAAATATTTATGTCAGTAATATTCTATATAAATGAATACACCAAAAATAATGAAATTGATCCCGTTTCATATAAAAATATTTCACTTTCACAACAATTAAGATATTCCTTCATAGAGCTTAGACGCTTTCAACGAAAAGGTAATCGATTACTGATCACAATAATTACTTTGCTAAAAAGTAACGAATTACTCATGTTTAATTGGAACTGGTAACTGTAACTCTATGCTAACTGAAAGCTTGCCGAATTTAATTTTATGATTAATAAAATATGCATAATATCTAAAATTGATGCTGAGTTAAAGAAGAAACAGAATTAATATAGAAAATAAAGATACAATCCTACACATAATTTAAACACATAGCTCATACGTATACTTTTAATAAATAATATACAATTAATGTACCACAATTATTTTTAACTATTTAAAACTACGCATAAAAAGCGTCTATAAGTTCGGGAGCTGGCGACACAAATTTTGAAAAGATTTTATAAAGATTAGTTTTATGTTATTTCTGGCATAGTGGATCTAAAATACTTGAAATCGACTCCTACCGTAGTATCAGCGGGGCCGCGATTGATAGCGGCCTGCTAATTATGCTAAAAAAAGTAAATGTTGAAAGTCTTAAAAGCTGAAATATTAATAAATATATTTCAATAAAATACAGAACGACCTCCTGCTACTTTCCCCGTAGAGCAGTCTACTCCTGTCATAGTCATATTTACGTGAAAAAAATCAATTGAGAGAAATATTAAAAGCTAAAATTTTTTTTTCGGATTTTTTTTATAATTAAGGCAATTAAAAAACCTCCCTGTCAGCAATTTGATGGGATCTGGATTCGGCAGGAGCAAGTGAAGTTGTAGGGTAGTATCACAAAAAACAGTATAGAGAGCTTGCTTCAACGCAGAATATTAGTATGGATTATTTATTAATACGTAAAAAATATACAACATTAAAAGCTTACAGTCGCAAATCTTCGTCGATATAGTCATAGACAGTTCCCACAAAAGTGGGTAAAACTACGACGCGACGTCGGGATCTTCACTATCGCTGGAATAACTGTTACGTTGAATATGTTTCATAGTATCATTGTCATCTTGTTTATCAGTCATTATGTCAGAGTCTGTCAATACATTAAGAACAATTTGAAAATTAGTGACGTTATTTTTCAGTAGGGAAGGTGTTATTGTTACCTGCATATTCGTTTCAGCAATTTTATAAATAATTACGACACTGATAGAAAGTGGTAATTGGCCGCATTCAAAGCATAGCAATTGCAGCTTATTGTCCACTTCTTTCCATCCACAGTTTGCCTACTCTTAAAATTTGCTTTAGCAACTCCACCTTACACGAAGGTAATTTTGACCCATCAAGGCTTGTCGACTGCAGTTTGAACTATGCCTTGGTGTCGCTACATTTGAACGCTAATTGTGCTTCATTCGTATTACTTACTTTTCCAGCCGTCCATTTCAAAAATAAATTTCTCTAGATTATCAAAATTTTACTTTTTTATTATCTGACTACTTATACATTCTCAATGATATGTATCAATAAATTGTGGAGTTTTGTAAAATTGTGAAAGGCCGCTTCTTGCCGTTCTTGAAATAAGCAGGATTTAAATCACATCCTGTCAATGCGTGAAGTGCGTGACTCAAATTCGAACGGAAAGATTCGTGAAGCTTGCTAGCATGTATGTACCTCTCATTATTCTCAACACCTAATTTTAACGAGATTTTAACGGTTTCGTTCATAAATTGCATATTGTTGCCAAGAGCTCTGATCAAAATGTCTGTTCTACTTTGCGCGCATTGAAGATAATTTTTGTGCCTGATTCTCCATCTGCAGGACATGCTAGATTTGCTTCCCTAGTTCTCATTCTTCTTCTTCCTCTCTTATTCATTCCTCATACTTGTAGCATGTTTTCTAATTGACATTTTTAATTGACCTTTGTCGTTTTATTATTTATGGATTCAATGACATGGTACCATCAATCAGGGATAAGTCAAAAAAAGAGATATTTATTTATCTCTGCCTTCAATTCTCTAAAATAAATTTCACCAAGGCATCTTTAAAGTGGAGGTTCTTGAGTATTGTGAAAAAATCTGCAGGATGTATTTGTTCTTCACCAGTGATTTCATAACGTTCATTTTTACCCGTTCCACGTAATGTGTGCTCAATATCTTTAATTGAAGGCGTGAAACACTGGTTAAGTGTGACCATGACTGAAAGACCTCTTCATCTCTATTTTTTTATAATATGAGATAAAGCATCAAGATTTTGAACCTCTACATGTGATTAAGGTTCTGCCATTATGTTATTTTACAGTTATTTTAATGAGACAGATATATTGGCCTTGCGTATTGTTCCATCGATGTGACATAACAAATTGCTGGCAAGATACGATTTTTAACTGTCAAGAAATGGCAACAAACATTCCAACTTTTAACATTTGTATCAATTGATATTTTTTTTACGTATATATGAATATGATAGAAGCAGACTGGTCTGCGGGAGGCATTTGTACATTCATACATATATTTGGCGCCCAGCACAGTTTCATTGGTCAAGTTTCAGCTTAAAGCCATTTGGAGCTCGAGTGCAAAATCTGTGAACGGAATGTAATTTTCAAGGTTTTTTTTTTTTGGTTTTAGGCATGCTTTGAACGGAGTGTAAATTGAGCGAAACCGCGTTTCTCCAATCTTTTTCTTATTACTTTTTTTCTTATTTCGTTTTATAATACTTCTATTAACTTTTCGAAAAAAATTTTCACGTTTTTTCAATTTTTTTCCCGTCTTTCGAAAAATATTGGGTATACGGGGAGGTGGGGGGGGGGGGTATAATTTCCACCTCCCCCACTGATGACCACGGGGTCATCGCTTGTCAGGATTTCGATCCGAGACCCCTTTGCAGATATCAGCAAAAAACATTGTTTTCCTCCAAAATCCCCCTTAAATTAGAACTCCAAAATATACCATAGAAATATCGTTCATTTTTTCTGACCTTGCCCTCGCTAAAGAAGTTTCACTTCAATAATAGAAAAAGTTTCTAGCGAAATGGGAGGAGTTCGCTTTATAGATGAGTTTTATTAATATTATAAAAGAAAAGATATAACAAGTTTTTTAAAATGTGACAATGAAAAGTGTCGTCAGCTCTGGGACTATAATGGAAGCCAATAATCCACTGGAGCAGATGATGAAAGCCACATATAAACTTTGATAAAAAGTTTTGAAAATTTCGTGTTCGCATTTTGAAATCTTTCTTTTCATCTATATATTTCATTTGCTCCAACTCTGTCATAGTATACAATGACTGAGAATGTTTAACTTGACTTTCACTCTTTAAGTAAGATTTTTTTTGCATCGAGCTGTGGTGGTTTTGAAAATAACCTGTAATTACGGCACAGTACTACTTTCTTTAAATAATAGTATTTAAGAATATATTATATAGTTAATAATGTATTATCCGTATTCCGTACATAATATAGTTAAAATAACCAGGAATTTATGTATATTGGAAATTTTGACATATAATTACTTTTTACCCTCTAATAATTTTAAATGGACTCACACCCTGATTCACTTTCTTCCGATGAATATTGATTTTTCAGCCTCTTTTGCGAGCAAGACGTGTCACTAACACTTTCACTGTGACTTGAAACGCGATACCTAGGCATTTTTCTTCTTAAAAAGCCAGAATGAATCCGTAACTCGGTTCTTTGAACTGAGTTACGGATTCGTTACTTGTCACCGAATGGTACAAAATAGGCATCCTACGTGCGCTGAGTCTAAAGGTGTGACGGCCCGGGCGCATATACGTAAACTGCAGATGCGATAGTGCCTCGCCATAAGGCGATCGTAATATAAATGTAGTCTTTTTCAAGAGTTCGTTACTTTTTGTTGGTTGTGCCTCATGCAGAAGCGAGCGAAGCGAGCGGAGGGCCAGGCATGAAGTGTTCAAATATTTGAAGACGAAACGTAACCGGGTATTACATCTAACATTTATATTACAGTCGCCCTATGGCAGAACCATATACAAAAAGTTACCATTAGACATCAAGCTTTAAACTGTAATAAATTTTTGTGTCCAATTCTGTGACTTCGGCATCTGCAGAGAGATCCTTGAGTAATCTTAAGCTAATACAAAATTACCTTAGATCATAGGTCAGGAAATACTATTTAATATAAGTATCATCTCAACTGAATATGGTATAGCCCATACACTTAATTATAAGGTGATTGACGATTTCGTCGCTATTAAATCACGTAAAGGTAAAAACCAAATACAATTTCTAAGTAAACTGAATAACAATGAACTTGCCACAGAAAATTGCGAGTTGAAATATTTATAAGGAGAAACCTTGCTACGTCTTAGACATACTTTTAAACTTGCTTTATTATTTCATCGTATTGATACGATATGATAATAGGGTGATAATAGGGAATAATTTATTCACTGGATTGAATGCATTTATGGTCAGAGAATAAATTTGCTGGTTACACCTTAGGTATAGCGTTTTTAGTGATATTGATATTTTTTAAGCACCAGCCGCTTTGTTGTTATATTAGAAGCTGGATTCATCACCTATTTGACTTAGATCTGGTTCTGTTTGGCATCTTATGCTAGATATTAATAAAGCAAAGCTGAGCCAAACATGAAGTTTTAATGGCTTACACGAGCGGTTTGACGTTGGTTTGCAAAGAGTTAAGCTAAAGTAGCGAAATGCAATAATTTCCAAAGCGTCTAGAGCTCATACATAAGTGAGTATCCAGGCACTGTATCAAACATTTAAATTCTTGGAATGCAGCTGTTGACAATTTTAAATGAAATTGGCTGCATTTGCCGAGATTCATTAAAGCCAGTGAATAATTGCCACCGTAATAAAAATTCACATTCTCACCACTGAATTGTACTAGAAGAATGACCCTTTCAAAAACCAAGATACTACATCAATCGAATTTAATTTGACCGATTAGAGATATTTCAAAACATATAATTTTTTAAAGTTCATGTGTGACGCATAAAAAACACATACGTTATTGCTGAGAGGAAAAAACTTTGGTATTAATAGTATATTATTTTATATGGAGGAAAAGTAACTTTTCCTCCAAATAAAATATGCTGTTTTTTCTTCAAATGTCGACAAATTAATGCAAAAACATCTCTTTTTAATAGTAATAATATCTAATTATTATTAAAGATAAATGGGTTCGCAAGGCGGCTTAGAGCACGGTCGTAGGTGGCCTTGCTTAGACCGGTGTCGGTGAATTTGTAACATGAAGCTGTCAGTGGACACTGTCAACAATAATTATTTTTTAAAGATTGCGTCTCCGATTGCGTTTTAATTCCGTATTGATAAGCAGTTATTGGGTAAGTTCGATTAAATAATAACCAATTTGTTCCTAAATTAGTGATTTTTAGAAATGTAGTCACAAATTGAGTGATAAATACAAATTGTAGTTTAATAAATCTTGAGTTGTTGACGCTTATTTTGGTGTCTGTTTGTATTGTATCTATGTTGCTATGACAACACTTTTACCTCCGCCGGCGGAAAAGTGAAAAGTAAAGCTCCGGCGGAGGAAAAACGAAACTTCACGGCCGCCTACACAGTCGAGTAATGACGGATTTACTGACGTTTGAAGAAAATAGTATATTATTTTATATGGAGGAAAAGTAATACTTTTCATGGCGCGCTCGTGTTTAACAGCCGAACGGAGTGAGGCTGGTAATAGAGAGCAAGCCATGAAAAGTAACTTTTCCTCCAAATAAAATATGCTGTTTTTTCTTCAAATGTCGACAAATTAATGCAAAACGTCTCTTTTTAATAGTAATAATAATTATTATTAAAGATAAGTGGGTTCGCAAGGCGGCTTAGACCGGTGCGGTGTCGGTGAATAGGCTCAGTTTGTTGATATAGTAATGTCACATAAAGCTGTCAGTGGACACTGTCAACAATAATTATTTTTTTAAAATTGCGTTTTCGATTGCGTTTTAGCTCCGTATTGATAAGCAGTTATTGAGTAAGTTCGATCAAATAATAACCAATTTGTTCCTAAATTAGTGATTTTTAGAAATGCAGTCACAAATTGAGTGATAAATACAAATTTTAGTTCAATAACTCTTGAGTTGTTGACGCTTAATTTGATGTTTGTTTGTATTGTATCTATGTTGATATGACAACACTTTTACCTCCGCCGGCGGAAAAGTGAAAAGTAAAGCTCCGGCGGAGGAAAAACGAAACTTCACTGCCGCCTACACAGTCGAGTAATGATGGATTTACTGACGTTTGAAGAAAAAAGATGTTCTTTGAAGTAAAAGTGATCACCTCGATGATCAGGAAACTAAATAAACCTAAATTAAAAGCTTTTGATACGCTTTGATTTCATTTTGTTTCTAAATAATATGTTGATTTGTTTGCTTTAATTTTAATATTGATAGTGTTTGATTTCATCCTCGGTCGATGCATTTAGCATAATTTAATATGATATAACTCATTAATTACTAATATACTTATTACTTATATGTTTACAAAATTCCCAATCAATTCCCTTAAAGTTTTAAAAGCTTCTGTAAATACTTCATATATTTGCTTCATGTCTTGGGATTAGTGCTTGTTAAAATCAAGTCTATTGGACCAAACAGAAATTTTCTTTTAAAGTATGAAAATACTTATTTCGGCAAAAGTTAAGTAGGTCAACAACTTTTATTTTCATTGTTAACACGAAGTGGCGGAATAAAATTTAATCATTGGAATGGAGTGGAAATCGTATATTATTATGTATTGCTTGTTTACTGCATTTTTCAAATATTTAATGTGAGATCATAATGACTTGGAGCAGTAAGAGTTCCGAATATTTAAATCAAATTTTTAATCTTCTTGTGAATTTAGTGTCCTTTAATTTAGGTAATTTTTCAAAAAGTAATTTCAAATTTGAAGTAAAAAAATGGCGAAAACATTTATTTGTCATTCTCCAGAAAATCTTTAAAAAAAGTTAAACTAAGTATAAACTGAATTCTAAATATTAAAATACTTTAATTTAAATATATTTTAAACACTTTGATAATTACATAAGTCAATTTGGTGCATCAATAAAAAAATTGAGTTGCTTGATTTTAGCCAATTGCTATAAAAGACGTAATATAACAGACCGGTGGGGTAGATCCACACTTAATGATCTTCCATGTCCATAATTTAAGTTAAAATCATACAGAAAATACCTCATTATTTAAAATAAATTTGACTTCATCACACTAATTTAAAAAAAATTCCATGAAATATCTTTTTAAACACTAATTTTAATCCATTTTCAATCCAAGATGTCACATAAATAATTTACGTATTAAGGTTAAAAATGATTTAAGGTTTTAATAAATTATTCTAATTAAAAAAAAAAAGACTTGTGTACGATTGAAGCCGAATCATAGTTGTGAAGTATGGAGAGATAAATTACTGGACTGAAGTGAAACATATTTATTCGATATCATATTTTAATCAACAAATATTTATGATAAGTAGCAAATATATGTCATTTTAATATTATAAATGCTACTCCACATGATATGACACCCAAAATAACATCAACTCAATATTTTTTGTAACCTTCCACAGCTCAGAAATTAACATAAATAGCTACTCTAACGCCAAAAATACTGTATCCAAAAAGATATATGACAATTCTTTCGTTTAAGGCATAAACGTTTTTCACTTGCGTCATTTGAGGAGTAAAATTGGAATATATTTGCATATTTTATATTTAAATTACGTTCAAGCTTGACGCGGTTCGTACGTTTCATATATTATTCACAAAATACATTTAATGATCGATTTTATTTTTAAGCAAGTAAAACCGAACTTTGCATTGTCACATATTCTCGCCGATATAAAGATCTGTAGTAAAAAAAAATGTATATGTAGAATATACAAAATCAGCTATATCTGTTATACCAAAGCCAAGAAGGAGTCACGAAAATGATGTTAAGGTGTTTGGCATTTGTATAAATTATTATCATAAAGGCGTGTATTCACCAAAAAAGCGAGCAAGAGCGAACATTTGCTCTTGTTCGTGTCACTATATTGCGGTATTCCGTACATAATATAGTTAAGATAACCAGGGTTTTATGTATATTGGAAATTTTGGCATATAATTACTTTTTACCCTCTAATCTCGTCCATACCAGAGCGAACATACTCGTATTCAGGTTCGCAGTTGATCCATTATTTTCTACGAGCGTTTTAAATATGGATCAGCAGGAGAAATTATTGTTAACTACTGCTACTTTCGGTGTATTGAGTTCACTAAAAAAAAACAATTTTGGCAAAAAACTGTATTCAAAAACACATGTATAGGGCCCTACAAAGCAGCATGTAGCACATGCGATCGAAGCACGAGCACTTCTGTATGTACACTTCTGGACAATGGAATCCTGTCCACACCGAACGAATGAACAAGTACTTTCTTTGCTGTACAGCCTTCCTCTCTATCTTTTTTTACGTGAACGAACAAATGTTTGTTCGCTCGCTAGGCCTAGGGTTGTCATCTGTCGCGATATATCGGGACTGTTCCCGTTATTGGGCCCTGTGTCCCGACGTCTCGATTTACCTGGCAAGAGTCCCAATAACCTTTATCTCTAACCCAAATACTAATAAAGCATATATAAGATATACTCGTATAGCCTAGAATCCTAGCTTAATATTAAATCTACTTATTTTACCGTTTTCGTATTTATCTGTGATGCAATATATCTCTATTTTCCTATTCACTAGAGGATTATTGACGCAGAATGCTCGCTCGCTCTTGTTTTGGTGAATACGCGCCTTTAGATGTCATGAAATGTGTCTTAATTTTCATATCTTTGAAGTCGATTTATTTACAAAAATATCTCTACCCATTGTAAGAATTATAGCAGAAGATAAATAAGTTTGGGGCTCAGGTTATGCAATTTAAAAAAAAATACATAATAGTCCGAAAGGCGACCGTCATAATAGTGTGGTGTCTGAACTGTCAGGATTTTGCATGATAAAATAGTTATTTATGCAACAAGTGTGTAAAGTGACCATTTTATTATGAATGGGCCGCAGGCGAATGTGACAATCCCATGAATAAAAAAAGGGTACTTTACAGATGAGTAGCATACAAAGTTTTTTCTACTACCAAAATATTTATGAAAAAAATAAAAATATTATTTAATTACTTTACGCACCAGTACGTAAAATAATCTATTTTACGCACTTAATGTCAAAAAATATGTCAGATTTACTTTACGCATTAGTTCGTAAAATAACTTATTTTACGCACTGCACATTAAAAAGGTCTATTTTATGAATCGTAGAGAGTGCGTAAAGTGAGTACTTTGCGCACGGTAGTAGAAAAAATATTGTTTAGTTGGGCCGAATAAGAAACTGTAGGTCGGCCGAGGCTGGCCTTGACCAGTAATTAATTATACAGGGTTTTTCAAAAAGTTCGCAAATGGGAAACTATTTTATTATTGATTTCACAGAAAATTCTATTTTTGACAAAAATTGATGCTTAGAAAATACTAATTTTGACGATGCTAATTTAAGGATAAGTTATACAGGGTACTTAAAAATACAAAAATTAAGGTTAAAAAACAAAAATTTTGGAATATCGGAAAACTTTCTGCAGAAAAAATAAAGCTTTTATTAAGATAAAAATAAAAGTCAAATATTACTTTTTCCAAAAGTGCATCGTTGCTGAAAAAAATAACAACAAAATTAAGAAAAAAAGATTTTTTCAATAATTGTCATGAATTTTCTCAGCAACAGTGCACTTTTGGAAAAAATGGTATTTTACTTATTTTTACCTTAATAAGAGCTTTATTTTTCCTGTAGAAGGTTTTCCGATATTCCAAAATTTTTGATTTTTAAATTCAATTTTTGTATTTTTTAAGTACCCTGTATAACTTATCTTTAATTTAGCATTGTCAAAGTTAGTTTTTTTCCAAGCACCAACTTTTATCAAGAATAAAATTTTCTGAAAAATCAATAATAAAACAGTTTCCCGTATGATGCAAACTTTTTGAAACACTATACAAGGTGATTCACCGTCGATGGTACGCTAGACGTTTCTGGGGAACCACTTAACGGATCATTCTGAAAATCTGGTCCTTTACATCAACGAATATGCTCTACCTTGCTAAAATATTTTCGACAGTGCAGTATTGTCGCTTCTACTAAAAAGTAGTAGCAACTGTCAAATTTTAAATGAAACACCCTATATATTATTGTATATTTGGATTTTGCGGCGAATTCTAGACATATTTAATAAATAATGTCCTATACCTACTGTTTTTGAAATATTAATTGTTCAAAATCGACCATTTATCAAGTTTGACAACCTGTAAAATCTAAACGGCTAAGGACAGAGCAAAATGGTTTGCACTTTCCTATCTTAGTTTTTCATAAGTAATCGTTTGACACTAATTTTTTTATTTAACCAGTGGTTAAGAAATCTCGGTTAAATATAACCTCTGGTTAAATCTAAGATTAGTGTCAAACGATAGCTTATAAAAGCAAGATAAGAAAGTGCAAACCATTTTGCTCTATCTTTAGCCGTTTAGATTTTACAGGCTGTCAAACTTGGTAAATGGTCGATTTTCAACTGTCAATATTTTTTTAGGTAGAGCATATTCGTTTATGTAAACGACCAAATTTTCAGAATGATCCGTTGAGTGGTTCTCCAGAAACGTCTAACCTACCATCGATCGTGAATCACCTTGTATAGTGTTTCAAAAACTTCGCATCATACGGGAAACTCTTTTATTATTCACTTTTCAGAAAATTTTATTCTTGCTAAAAGTTGGTGCTTGGAAAAAACTAACTTTGACATTGCTAAATTAAAGATAAGTTATACAGGGTACTTAAAAAATACAAAAACTGAATTAAAAAAAAGAAAAATTTAAGAATATCGGAAAACTTTTAACAGAAAAAATGAAGCTCTTATTAAGATAAAAATAAAAGTCAAATACCATTTTTTCTAGAGGTGCACTATTGCTGAGAAAATTCATGACAATTTTTGAAACAAACCCTCTTTTTCTTAATTTCGTTCTTATTTTTTTCAGCAACGATGCACTTTTGGAAAAAATAGTATTAGACTTTTATTTTTATCTTAATAAAAGCTTTATTTTTTGTGCAGAAAGTTTTCCGATATTCCAAAATGTTTGTTTTTTTAATCTTAATTTTTGTATTTTTTAAGTACCCTGTATAACTTATCCCTAATTTAGCATCGTCAAAATTAGTTTTTTTCTAAGCATCAACTTTTGTCAAGGGTAGAATTTTCTGTGAAATCAATAATAAAAAAGTTTCACATATGTTGCGAACTTTTTGAAACACCCTGTATAATTAATTACTGGTCAAGGCCAGCCTCGGCCGACCAACGGTTTGTTATTCGGCTCAAGTAAACAATATTTTTTTATCATGCAAAATCCTGACAGTTCAGACACCACACTATTATGACGCGACGGTCGCCTCTCGGACTATAAGTTCAAACCCGCAGCAGAATTCAGAAGATAAATATTAAAAGATAATATGGAGGGTAATGGACGAGACAAGTGGAAGTAAATTTGTTCGATTTCGGCTGCTTTTACACATGCTTTTGCTTTAATAAATACATGATTTTCAAAAAAGCAAGACACATGCCAACTTCGTTTTTTTAAATTTAACATACCATATTTCTTAAAGGTTTTGATTTATTTTTTAAATTTTGTATATCCTTTAATATATCATATGTCAAAACTTAACGGTTTGCGAAATATAGAAGGCTTTCAAATTACGAAATACTAAGAATTTTTCGATATAATTGCTTATCTATTTAGATACCTTGAAGGTAAAGGTTTGTTTTTCAAATGCCGTGATTTGAAGTCTGATTTACTGATTCATCTTTATTTTCTGCTAATATTTGTCAAAATGAGTTATAATATGTTGTTTTTAAGCATAAGCAAAAGTACAAAGCTTAGATTGATATATGTATATAATACATCCAAATATATTTCGGCATTTTCTCCGTTTCAAAGACCCTCAAATAACGATTGAGGACCTTGGTGCAAGTCATGGATGA
>MU182462.1:218725-242012 GCA_016904865.1 Pissodes strobi | reverse complement strand
TTTTTATTTATGTACATTTCACTCTATCACTATTACTATTTGTTCCAATTGCCCGATGTTAAACAAAATATTGAAATTAAGGTATTTATTTCACTAATTAGATAAAAATACATTCAACACATATCACCTACAAATCTTCTTTTATTCAACTTTTAAAAATGAAGTATACTTAGATAATACCGATGAAGCCGGCCATAATGTGTTTATTCCACCTTCCTTGATATCAGTCTTCTACAATTTTAATGTCGTGATGGAATATTTCCCCCTCTTTTTCATTAAAACCCAGGTCGTAAAATGTAATGAATTTATTTCTTTAGAATGCTAAATGTTGGTCAGGCTATCTCCATTTGTGTCTATTGTTACGATTGATCATTTTGATATTTACGAGACAAAAAGAGCAGTCATCGTGATGGTTTCTTGGTTCTCTTCAAATCATTGGTACTTCAAACTTTTGAGCACTTTCATTTTCAATGGTCCATTGTCGCAACTGTTCAACGTATGGTTCATATACAAAATATGGAGCCCAGGATTTATCCTGGTCCCCTAAGTGAAAAAATGGGTCAGGTAAGATCAAAATTCTATTTTCTTTCAAAGCGTAGGTATTCGCCACATGCATAATAAAAATCAAGACAAACTATTAACAATGCTAGCGATCAACGCAAGCGATTATGATCCTTAACTTGCAACGGTCAATACATTTTATTAAATAAATAGTCGAGCGGACCATCAGTTCCGCAGCAGACTTTGTCTCCCACCTAATTCGTTTAATCAGCGGCTGGTCCACATGGACGTGGTTTTCGGATTGTTCTGACCTGATCCCTAATCTGACTTAGGGACTGCAGTCCATGTAGAAGCTGTTTTAGAAGCTGCAGTTCACATGTATGTGGTCTCCTGGAAATTATCTTTCGAAGTAACAAAGTCGAAGCTAAGACAACTTTATCAAAGTTCTAAGTAAAGTAACTTCGAAGTTAAATCGTCTCAGTAGTAAAGTGCAGTGAATCTAAGTGAAATTAGAGCTAACCATACAGTAAACAGTGACCAAAACCTTTAAACATTTCAAAGGATATCTCAATCGAAAAAACATGCGTACTCTAATAATCGGGTGCCGCCTAAATTAATTAAATCTTTAACCAATAGACATTATTATTGTTTTGATGGCATCTACTTTGTCATCTCTTCTAACCTGACGTAGATCGATCCTAATATGAATCACCCGCACGTCAGTCACGCACGACAGTAAATTATACACGCGTAGAAGAACGTGGCAATATTTTTCTAAATAACGCCGAAAATAAACGCAAATAAATAGCACAACTTATCTGATGAAAACACCAAGAGTAAACTGAATCGGATAAAAGACGGGATAATATGAGCGGGGTATAAATTAGTTTGGGTTACCGTCATCGTCATGAGCAATATCCAAGTACAAACTGACTAATTAGACTAGGTTAATAATCCAATTATTATAATCTCCACAAATATGATTATTTAATTTTTATTTGTGCCTGTTATCAGAACCAAAATCAATTAGCCTGTGACTCAAAAACTAGACCGGCCACGAAAAAGAGAGCTATTTTTAGAATTAGTAGGTACATGAAAAAATCCAAAACTAGAACCTTTTTCTGGACTGTGTAATCTCTACCTACTTGCTTGACTGTTTATGTCTTCAGTAACAGAGTGTCCTGGGAGTACGGGTAATTTTTCATGAACGTGTATGCAGTTTTAATATGATACAAGTAAATAGAGGTTCGCAGAAATTGGGGTTACAGTAGGAACACTTACCATAACATACAGTTCGGGCACTCAGGTGGCGGGAACGGTTTACGCCGATCTCTACGCGCATTGCCTAAGTTCCGCCTTCCTGGGTAGCACAGCGGCTCACTTGTCGATATTAGTCGGTTACAACCGAGCCACGGCATAGACGTAGTTACGACTATATTTTCGTATTTGTTTATTCGGTGTCTAATTTTATCAAGTTTTTAGTGTTAGTAAATAACTATGAGTGAAAGAAAAGAGGAACTAGTTTATGCTGTTAAAAGCTGTCACAACAAGAGATATAATTGCAATAAGATATTTTTTAGCTTTCCTAAGAAACCCGATAGGTGAATACAAACTTATTTCTAGATTATAAATAATTTTTATAAGGTGTAATTATTGTTAATATTTCAAGGCTATTTCGAACATTGTAGAACAAAAAAAATTGCAACAAACGTGTAGAATTATGTAATGTATTACATTTTAGTCATTCATGTGAATATTTCCCCAATATTTGTTGTAAGTTTATATTTGAGGGTAAGGTTTTTTTTACCTTAAAAAAACCAATAATAATTTTTAAACATTAACAAAAACAAATTAATTATATGGAGACACCAATAAATGATAAGGTTGTGTTCAGTTTTTTGGCTGTTTTTTCTTTATTATTTATTATTGCTTGTTTTTTATTTTAAGTTTAGTATATTTTTTACAAAGCTTGTGTTGAATCATTTAATATAACAAAAATAAATCCTATCATTATAGCAGCATATTTGCTGGTGATTATTTAAATATGTAGATTGTTAAACACCTGTCAATATTATTAATAGCCTCTACTAGGGGAATAAATAAATAAAATAATACAGGCCTGTCTAGACGGTTTTACCTAGAAAAACTGCAAGGGCTCCAATTAAAGAACACAAAACCTATTGATCTGTATCTCTATTGTAATAATAATTCTATTAGGTGTTATATAACTAGATAGAAATTTAGGCACTAAAGGTCATGCCATTATATTTCATTTCAGTTAATATCATTCATTTTACACACTTAAGTTGAAGTAAGACGTTATCTACCTTTCCGAGTATATAAAAGGCAAATATAAAGAATAATAAAAACATTATTTTCTTTCAATTGTTGTCCTTATTTCCAACAGCTTGTCTTTCTTCCGCAAGTGGGTCGTTTCCTAATTTCGTGCTCGTGCGAAAAAATATTTTTAACTAATATTTAAAACTAGTATCTTAATATACTATTATAACACATGAGGATGAAAATAATAATACAAACATTGTATGGATAGTTGAAAAACCTGCATAGAAAGGATTCGGTTTATTTCTGATAATAATATTTTCGAGCTACTGTAGTGAATTTTGGGTAATTTGAAATAATTCATTCAGCACGCAATTCCCAATGCAATGCGTGAATTTTTGTAAAATTTCTTGTTTAAAAACTATATTGTTACACCTTATTACGATCGTTTGAATTGTATCTTCAATAAGGTCTTCATTGTATTGTGTCTACGCATGCTACTTTTCAACTCAACAACTCTGCCTACTGTACGGCTGGGTGAACTGAGTAGCTGAGTAATACAGTAGCCGGTCCCAAGCCCGAATAAAAGAGGAGGGTTAAGCGAGGGACTAACTAACCCTTCTTGGAATAAACCATAGAGTTACGGAAACGACACACACGTCTCGAACTCGGGAGGTTTTCGTAAGACGAAAAACGCAACGAAAAAGGACAATGGATTTTGGAACATGGAACCTACCTACTCAGCCTCTATAGACCTGGAGCATCTTTCCGTACCGTCGAAGAGCTAGAAAGCAGAAATATGGACATAACAGCAGTTCATGAAATTAGGTGGACAGGAAACGGAACGCAAAGGATACAAAAACTCGATAGTATTCTATAGCGGAAATGACCAGGGACGACACCAGTTCGGAATGGGTTTTATTGTTAGAGACTCCCTGGCTCAAACAGTCATAGAGATTAAACCTGTTAACGAGCGGCTCTGCTACATAAGATTAAAAGGACAGTGGTACAACTATTCCGTATGTTCTGTCCATGCCCCGACGGAGGAAAAAGACGAACTAATGAAAGGCAACTTTTATAACGATTTGGAAAATCTTATATCCAATATATCAAAACACGATATGATGATTCTACTGCGATATTTCAATGCGAAAATTGGCAAAGAAGAAGCATACCAAACAACCATAGGTAAACACAGCCCCCATCAAACTAGTGCGACGGAAAGACGAAATATGACCAGGATAAAAATGCTCTAACACCCAACACCACCTAACATAGAAGAGTATAAACAACAAAGATCTGAAACACGCAGAATAATAAAAAAGAAAAAAAGAGACCACCATTTGAATACAATAAGAGAAATGGAGGAAAACAGACAAAACAACAGAATAAAAGAATGCTTTCAGGGAATAACAAAGCATAAAACAGAATATCAACCCAGAACCGAAAACTTCCTCTCAACAAACAACGGACAATTGAATGAGAGATCCTAAACACATGGAGGAACTACTTTTGCGAACTACTCAACGAAGAGGTAAATACAGATACGACACTCATAAGCATATCGACAGCTGAAATAGAGATACCAGCCCCAACATACGAAGAAATAGTTAAAGCCATAAATAAACTAAAAAACAACAAAGCTGCTGGTAGCGACGGCATACCTGCCGAGTGTATAAAATATGGCGGAGAAACACTGCATAGGGCCATACATATGCTCATCCAAAACATTTGGAATACCGAGATGCTACCAGAACTATGGAAGGAAGGTGTGATAGTCCCTATCCATAAAAAGGAGACAAAAATAAATGCTCAAACTATCGTGGAATAACTGTGCTAATTACATGCTATAAGGTCCTCTCCAGTATCCTGCTAGAGAGAATTGAACCATATACGGAGGAGATAGACGGAGACTACCAGTGCGGGTTGTTTAGACCCAAAAGTTCCACTATAGACCAAATTTTCACCATTAGACAAATAATGGAGAAATGCTGGGAATTTGACAGGGAACTCCACCAGATGTTTATTGATTTCAAACAGGTATTCGACAGAGTATGTAGAGTAAAGTTGTGGGAAGCAATGCAAGAACTGGGTTTTCCAAAAAAAGCTGATTTCCCTGGTAAAGATGTGTACAGAAGATACAAGATGCAAGATAGGGGTGGGACAGAGCTACTCTGATTTCTTTGATATCAATAATGGACTTAAACAGGGCGAACCGCTTTCACTCCAACTCTTCAACATAGCCCTAGAATATACACTTAGGAAAGCCAAGATTGAGACACCAACGGCTATATTGCACCAGGAAGGACCCAACCTACTACTGGCCTTCGCAGATGATGTGGACATAATTGGCAACAGCAGGATTAATCTTAAAGACGCCTTCCTAAGGTTCGAAAAGGAAACAGAAACATTAGGCCTCAAGCTAAACGAGAACAAGACCAAATATATGTACCTCAGTAGGAATGTTCGTAATAGAGGCAGAATAGGGCAAAACTTCTCGATTGTAGACTACAATTTCGAGCAGGCAAGACAATTTAAATATCTTGGCACGAACATGAGTGAAAATAACGACATCACAGATGAAATAAATAACAGGATACAAGCCGGAAACAGATGCCTTTTTGCTCTCCAGGGTTTAACGAAATCAAGGGAACTTACCAGAAAAACCAATCTACACATATACGATACAATCATAAAACCTGTAGTAATATATGGTTGCGAGACCTGGACACTCACCGCTGCAAGCGAAGATCGACTCAAGATATTCGAAAGACGAGTGCTGAGGAGAATATTTGGTCCAACTAGAGAAGAAACGACAGGACTATACCGTATAAAACCAACCAGGAACTCAAAGAACTGTATGCGGGTGGTAACATACCAAATGAGGCAAAGGCCAAGAAACTACAGTGGGCGGGCCACGTAAGAAGAATGTCGGTTGAAAGAATGGTAAAGCTTGTGTGGGCAACGGCTCCACAAGGAAAACGTCCTATAGGTCGACCTCGGCTTAGATGGGGAGACAACATCGCAAAAGATCTACGAGCCATGAACTTACAAGATGGACTGGAAATTATGCTGAACAGAGAAAGATGGAAACGAGTGGTGGAGTCGGCGAAAACTCATCAGGGGTTGTAAAGCCAGATATGATGATGATGGTGCTACTTTTCAGATCATTTCTTGAATCTAAAATTCTTTCTTATTCTATATCCCGTATTTCCAAATACTGGGGGTATAGCGAAAGTTTCTCTACACCTAATATTGCTGCCTAACTAATCAATAAATCTAAATAATTAAAAGTTATTTTGAGTTATCTGCAACTTTTTCTAGGGCAGTGTAGGCATTTAAACGGCTTACAATATCTTACTCATTGTATATTAGATCTTCAATCTAATCGAGTTTAAATTACGTTCAACACATACCTCAGAAAGGTAGCAATTTGACCAATAAATAATTCGGAGTGATATTGCTCTATTATTATTGTATGATCATTTGTTAGCATATTATGGTCAATAATAGAAATAAAATCGACAAAACAACCAGTAACTTTGACTTTAACTGAAGAGGGTTCGACGAAACGAAAAATAAGGTGTGCTCTAACACAGATTGAAAACAGTTTATTATGCAATGAACATTTTAATGATTGTTATCAAGACACTAAGATAAGAGTTACGATACTCACCTACGGCTCATATCGTAACTCTCATCATACTCGCCTCTCAATAGCCATTAAAAGTGAGTTGTATACATTATTTTTTCTACGACCAGTTGTAATAGAGATAAATAATCTTTAATTTTTAAAATTTACCAAGTAAATAATTGTCTGTGAACTATCAAAATTGAAAAATTTTAAATCTGTCATTATCATGACTGTCTTTGATATTGCCCGAAAATCACAGTGATGTTGAATTTTGATTGGTTATAACCCAGTTTAATAATGAAACATTTGTATCAGAATGAATGAATCAGTTAAAGTATGTATAGGAGTAGAAAAAGGTAAATTTTACTAGAGATCGTGGTAAAAAATTCGTACTGAGCGACGAGCACGTAGCACTATCAATAACCAGTGGCCCTGATCGCACGAATGTTGTAATGATATATTCCCGCACTCTTTTTGTTTATAAAAGGTACAATATTTAACACCAATAACGAGAGTTTTTAAGAATTATCAAAGCTGGCAATTTAAATATTCACTATGACAATCCTGAAGTACAGGGTGTCCGGTTATAAATGTAACCCCCCTTTAACTTTTTTATTTGCCCTCGTATAAAAAAATGTTAAATACAAAAGTTGTAAGGATTTTCATACAGTTTTCTGTGGTGTTTCTAGAAAAACAATTGAACATCGAAATTCTACTGTACAGATTAAATTAATATTTTTTTTTTAATGGGACACCTTGTATATTCTTCGGTATATCGATAGAGCTCTTTAAGGCGAGTTCAGTAATACAAGGTTTGTTGGGTCTAGCTATAATAGTTACCACGTAAATTGCAAGAATGTCGGGTATCTAATTATTACTGAACCCCTCTCCTAAATTATTTATTTTGTGAGCAAGAAAAAAATTCTTCCTTCAGAAGCTTTTCTGATGTTCATTTGTTTTTCTAGTAACACCGCAGAAAAGTTTCTGAAGGAACCTACAACTTTTGTATACATTTTTTTCTAGCTCACCAAATAAAGAAATTGGGAGAGGGGTTCAGTAATAATGAGATACCCGACATTTTTGCAATTTACGTGGTAACTATTACAGCTAGACCCAACAAACCTTATATTACTGAACTCGTCTTAAAGAGCTCTACCGATATCCGGAAGAATATACAGGGTATCCCATTTAAAAAAACATTAATTTAATTTGCACAGTAGAATTTCGATGTTCAATTGTTTTTCTAGTAACACCGCAGAAAACTATATGAAGATCCTTACAACTTTTGTACTTAACATTTTTTTATACGAAGGAAAATAAAAAAGTTAAAGGGGGGTTACATTTATAACCGGACACCCTGTACATTAAAAGAGTGTATATACGTTCGTTTAATATACTTCTTGGCTTAGATGCAAACAAAATTTAAATAAAAACATTCTGCCAATAGTCGCTACTGTATTATTTAGTTTTTTAGTAAAAACCTAATAAATACATATTACAATCGATTTTCCAAAAAGTAAAACTTTTGTTTGAACTATTACTTCAACAGTCAAGGGAAACATACGGAAAAGAAGAAAACTTTTTCTTGTAGAACAAAGTTTTACGTTACAAGGGGACCGTATCGATTGCATGTTTTATGAGAAAATAAAAATATTTTTTACAAAACAAAAAATTTACTGCGTTCTTGAAGGAAGCGCCCAATGAAATAATTTTATTTATGAAAGTAAGTGAGTACTTATTTTATTGAGTTGTTTAGTCGTTTTATAGGCACACAAAAACATCTATACAAGTAGTTCTAGGTATCAAATTTGTCTAGTGCTCATTGTGCCATATTTTATTTAAAACAAACCGCTAAATTTTCTACAGTTGGTCCTCATATTGGGAGTAACTGGAGAGGAGTACACGAGATGAGTTGACTACACTGATACTAAGATGCAACTCACACTGTAGTGTGTGAGTAGCGGCGACTAAGATATTGACGTGATTTAGGCATCCGGTAGCGTATTTAGGAAGCCTCCGCGTTCCAGAACCCTAGCTAAATAACGCCACCTGATTGGCTAACTCCAACCCAGCCCGTCAACGTTGTTTACATTTTTTCACTTCACGCATCTTGCATAAGACTTCTCGAGAAAAGCTGGAATGTGAACACCTGGCTCAGACGGTAAGACTAGCGTGTTTAGAACGCAAAGTAATGGGTTCGACGCCCGGCCCTTGCAAGCCTTTTTTATTTATTTATTTTTTGGATTAGTTAGTTTTTTTGGCATGCCTTGGGTTAGTTTTTGTTGGTTGCGCCCCGAAGCGAGCGGAGGGTATTGCATGAATACAAATAATGCGTGAAGTGAAAAAACGTAAACGACATTGTCGGACGGGGTTAGCGTAACACACGTGCTTTTTTAGCCAATCAGGCGGCGTTATTTAGCTGAGGTTCTGTAACGCGGAGGCTTCCCAAGTACACTATCTCGGACTCGACGTGCTGAGTCGCCACTAGCCCAGTCGCTTGAGTATTGCTAGTAAACATGGAGACAATCTTTGAATTAAAATTTGTAAGTCATTTAGAACAATGCTGCATATTTAAAAATAATTTATGAAATGAGAAATTATTCGTCATAGTTTACGTACGTCGCCTTTTTCATTCTGTAAAATGCTCGGAATTTTAAGTCCGTTTCTGGCAATTCCTTCGCAGCTACAATCAATCTGTAGATGACATTTCTTTCTATGTATGGATTGATGCAAAGTCTACTTCTACGCCTTCTGCCATAGTAGTTATGATAGTAAAGAAAAATATCTTCTTCGCTACCGAAAATTTTCACTTAAATCAAATCAAATCATTTTATTCTCTGTCATTAAAATAAATTTACAAACAAAAATATATTGCTAGGTATATGCTTAGGCAAAAAAAGGACAGCCTCTCGATTATCAAAACCGGTATCCAATACATATCATTACAAATATGCAGAGAGAAATAAAAAACTGGTGTGGCCTTTAGCTCCCGACTGCCTGACTAGGCGACTGGACGACTAGGTCACCCCGCTTGTAGATTTGAATGATTCAACTCACACAGTGCTACAGACTCAGGTAGCGGCGTGGGAGACCAACCCGGTTCGAGTATCAGCAATTCGACGTGCTGGGTCGCCAGTTCGTTAGTCTCTTGAGTGTTGCTAGTAAACATGGAGCAAATTTTCAATTTTAAATTCGTGAGTGAATTCTAATAATGCTATATAATTAAAACTGATTTATGAAATTAGTAATTATCCGTGTTGGTTTTTCATTTTGAAAAATGCGCGAGATTTCGATTCTGTTTCTTGCAATCAATCTGTAGATGACATTTTTTCAACGTATGAATGGATCGAATATCTCCTTCTACGACTTCTTTTTTTATTAGTTATAATAGTGTCCCAGCGAAACTGGTCGTTGCAGTTACTCCTAGCTCAGATAGGTAGTTCGGAGAGATGGATTGAAAGTTTAAAGTATTACCATTTTTAATAAGGATAATTTATGATTCTATTAGTTAATGAACCAATATAAAAGAAATTCGTGTGCATGTGAACCACACAACAAAAGTGAAACTTCATCCAGACAAACTAGAAACGGAGAATGGCCTGCAGGCCTGCGCTATGTTTTAGGTACGAACGCATCTCACGCTTGTCGACAAGCTTGAAGCCAGAAGCAAATAGAAACGTAGGTTGGTGAGGTGAGTGACTCACAGTGAGTTTCTGTGAACCAAATAAATTGACGAGACTGCACAGTCAAAAGCGCGAGGTGGAGTGACGCAGGTTCGAGCCACAGCGTCCTGCTCCACGCAGTCTTAAGGGTAATTATATCCGGGGCTCCGTCTCCCTCATTAGAGTGTCGCTCGCTTCAGGTGCGCCCCACACAAAAGGAACTTTTATTTAATTTAATTTTGTTCTCTAGAGGGTCGGCTTGGGGTTAATACCAGGTGACAAAAAGACATTATGACAAAAAGTATATAATTTTATTTATTTTTACAGGGAACAAAAGTACCCCTAATAAAAACTAAAGCAACTTTTATTTAATTTAATTTTATTCCTTGGGGTTAATGGTGTGTAACAAAAAGACATTACGAAGAAAAGTCTTTAATTATTATTGAAGTTAAACTCTTTTAGGCGCGCTAAAACGGGAAAGTAAACTGTTGAAGTTGTTACAACCGGCGCGTGGGGCACGTTATTTAATGTGTAACTTGCAACGTTATAAAAATTAATGCCTTGTAATGTTACAAAATGTGCACCGAATCTAAATGCCGAGATATACGGTGACTTGCGATGTTGGTCCCGCCCGTTTACAAATTTTATTTAGGGTAGTTTTTGTTATGTGTTAAAAAGAAGAAATAATTTAAAACTTTTTGTCACCCTCCGTTAACCCCATGCCCACCCTCCAAAGAATAAAATTAAATTAAATAAAAATTTCATTTGCAGGGATTGAACCTGAAGCGAGTGCCACAATACTGAGAGAGACCGAACCACGTATCAACGTGCCACGGGGCCTCCGATATAATTTAATTTAAAACTTGTCGACAAGCTTACATGCGATGTAGTATTTGTCCTTATTAAAAATGTGGACTAGCTTGACCAACATCGTTATATCTTTCTATCTACATTTGAGACACATTTTATAACGTTACAAACCACATATTTCATAACATTACAAGTAACATACCTTATAATGTTCGCCTCGCCAAATCACATGTTTTATACATTTCAAGTAACACATTCACTAGCTTACTTCAAAAAAATTGGTGTGAGTTACACCAATGTAAAAGCAGCTTCACAAGAAGAGACACTATTATTTTAATAATTTAATATGACATTCCAATGGTGTGAATTGCAAACGCAATATTAATAGAAAAGATAATCTAATGAGACACATTCCATCCATCCTATCAATGGTAAGATTTATTTATATGTGCTATTTAATTTATATTTCATGCGGTTTAAATGTATAAACTGTAATTTACTGTAATTTTTATTGCTTTATGTTCAAACCAACATCTAGTTTGTTTTTTTCTTTCATATGATCACAAATATTGTAAGGATTGCCGAAAATCGATCAGGCGAAATATGTGGACAAGTCACCTGCGCACAAATATGCATAAAGACAATGTGGTAATCAGCAGTAAGGATGAAATTGGATTTAATATTAAATCTGCATTTCAAAAACTCATAATATCATACAAGGTATCCGCAAATGAATACAGTAAATATAAAAAAAAATTAATACAATTTTGAATAAAGTTGTGTCTATAATAGAAACCAAACTTAAAAGGCTAACAGCACGAAAATTAAACATGGAATTGTTTGGGTTATATTTCATTCCGATTAATGACGAGTATGATGTAAAGCCTTTTAACACATCTCTTCATGTTGTGTAGAGCAGCTTAGATTTATCACATATTTTAGAAGAAATGTTGCAAACCATAGACAGAAAATCTGATGAACTAGCAGAACGTGATTCAGGTAATATATTTTTTTTGTTGAATCTTCTAACCTAATTTGCCCAATTTTTAAAATTGTATTTATTTTTCAGTATTAATTCCAGTGAAAATTATATATTGGGAACTGAAAATATTCTTAACAACTTCTAATTGTACTAATTTGTAATTTTTCACTTTTAATTTTTTTTCAAGATGGATATAGTAAAAATTTTGCATTTGGAACTGAACATTAATAAATTCAACCACTTCCGCGCTTCATCACACATTCCATTACTTACAGAAATTATAATGAGACATGCAGTAGTAAATCCTAGGAATAACGATAACTACTGCTTCGCCTGGTCCATTGTTGCAGCGATTCATCTCCCTACAGGACTTACATCTTACTCACATTTCACAACACTGTTAAACGTAACAACTAAGTATAGCCTTTCCAAAATTTGAATCACAAAACCAGATTTCAATTAATGTGTGTGTTATTGAAGAATTTGAAAACGATTTTAAACTCAATATCAAATAATTTGTCCCCTTGACTATACAAAAATAAGGAAGTAATTCATGTTAATTTGTTATTAATTAGTGATGATAATGGAAAATTTTAATACTGATACATTTCCGATTTGTTTAAATTAATTTGAAAACAAATATCTAATCACAATTGCAAAAAGCCTCTTTGTGATGGTTGTTTACAATATTTTGGCACTAAAGCCATAGACTTGCCAGTTGGGTGAACAAGCCACTAAATTTTCTATTATGAAAATATCAATGATTTTTAAGCATTGAAATTAGGGTAGTAAAATTTAGAAAAATACCCTGTATAAAAATATCGAGAAACATTAAAGGGACTTCTATATACTCAACTTGACATTGATTTCTGCAAACCAAAATAAATATCAAGGTCCCAATTAAGTTATTTATTTAAATATTAAATACCTTCACAGACATAACCGCACAAAACGAAATTATTTAGGTCCCAAACCAAGTTGAGATTATGGTAGGGCACCTAAAGTAAAGAGAAGATTCTCTAAAATAAGTATCATTCGGTATCATAAGGTTAAGTCCTAAGTCATTAACACTGCCTAATTTTTATGTTTGAAATATTTCTAATTCAAACCTAAATTTTTAAAGTTCTGCCTAAACATAATTAATCACAGAACCCCTTTAATAAGAATTACATTGCTATATAAAAAACCTATTATAAATTAATCCCATGGCAGCGATAACATCAGTGGTCAAATAAACAGTTAACACAATTAAATTAAATCACAGCCTTAAAAAAAAATCGGATCAAAGAAGATCTACAGGGGAAATCGAAGTGAGCTCAATTCGGTAACCTCCATAAGGCATACAGCATATTACAGTAAAAGAGTAACGTTTAAGTATGTATACAAAAACAAAAAAGATAAATCAAATAACTATGGTGTTAGCGAGGCATTTGCTAACTAAGATATCATCATATAAGGTAGTAAGAAAATTAATGATAATAATCGATTAAAGATCATTTAACGGTAAGTTCGATAAAATTAGGCTGAGTAATTGTATGACCTACAGTAAGGATGCAACACTTAGGTAAGTGTACGTAATATACAAAAATAAATTTGGTAATTACTATGGTATTACAAGACTTTTGCTAACCAAGATAACATCATATGCGGTATTAAAGAAGGTAATACCCGATAAAAAATTATTTAACGGAAAGTTCAAAAATGATAAGGTACGATACGGTAAGTAAAATAGGTAATTATAGAGCCTATTTGTTTTTTTTATGGGCATACGGGAGTGGAATACTGTGGAAGTGGTTGGTGGCTAGTTCTGAATTCCTACAACTACTTGGCTGGCCACAATTAGGACTGTGACTCTTTCTGTGAAGTTAGACGTCACACCATGCGGTTAACATCACTTTGGCAAATGGTCTCAAACTAGCGGAATGAAACTGGAGAAACAATCTAGGATATTGAAAAACCGGGAAGAGAATAAACCCTAGTTGAATTATAAATATTTTTTACCATCTAATGTAGAAATACTAGGATATGACATACCTATTTTAAAAAAGGGTAACCTCACCTTACGTAAAATACATTTACGAGACGATATTGCCGATAATCCGGAAAAATATAAATATCAGTATTATTATTTTTTTTTATGGCAGTGGCACACACACTAAAGGTAGATCCTATGGCGCTCGACGAGTGGTGTGTGTGCGAAGATGTTGATTGACGCGGTTCTTGAATATTTGTAGGTTGTAATTAGTGGGAAACAGATGTCCTGGAAGTGAGTTCCACAGTGATGCAGTGCGCCAGACAAAGGAGTTCTGGTAAAGTGATGTTCTAGGTGTTTCTAGTTGTACGACGAACTGGTGCGCTCCTGCCGTCTGTCAGGACTGCCTGACAGGAGTTGCCAGGGGCGGGATTATGCGGGCCAAATCCTGGGAACATCTGCCGTGAAAGTATCTGTAAAACAGAGACATCTCGGCCACATGTCTGCGATATTCCAGACTATCCAGATTCCGGGTCAAGTCCGGATCGCCGACGAGACGCACAGCCCTCTTCTGAATGGAATCCAGCAGCTTTAGGGTATGCTTTGGTGCGCCACCCCAGATATGTGAGCAATATTCTAAGCACGATCTTATTTGCGCTTTGTACAGCAAGAGCAACTGCTGCGGTGTATAGAGTTTTTTGTTGCGAAATAGCGCACCAAGCTTCTGGGAGGCTGATTTTGCGATGTTAGCAACATGGTCATGCCATGACATATTGCTGTTGACCGAGACACCCAGCAGCCCGATTGACGAGGATGAAGGAATGGTGAATCCTGCCATAATGATGTCAGGGCCCGCTGTATTGGCCCTCTTAGTAAACGTTGCTGCTTGGGTCTTTGCTGCATTGAACTGGACCAAATTTCGGTCGCCCCAAGTTTGAACTTTCTCCAGGTCTTGATTAATTGCTGTAATCTGCTTCTGTCTGCGGTGATTATTGCCAATTTGTCTCATGATTAATAATTAGTAAGGATATTAGACCTGATGGTCAAAACTACTACTATAAACGGCTTTGAAAAGCTTCTCTTTTCCCTTCCTACACGCATATCGCTTCGAAGGGAAACACCACGTCAACTGTCAAAAATATCTCAAATCGTCAAGAGAACTTCCGAAAATGCGGAACCACCACGAACCCTTCGGAACTGTATTCATCCATACCGGTTAGGTGCGTTCCAATATTCCAAAGTATAGTTAATGAGTTAAATTTTAAGATATACATTTTAAGTTTAGAATAGATGTGTTAAGTTCGGTAACGAGAATATTAACGCCATGAATCTATTAGTGAAAAGGAAGGAACTGTATTACTGGGTTTGATAGCATTTACAACGCTACAGCTACTGGACCACTTACCAGAAGTGATCATTCGCTCAGAAGAGAATCAAACCATTCAAGAATTGATTCTTACCAGAAAAGGATAACAAATTTCGACGCGGCCGTGCCTCTCTGTATTACCGTGTGCCTATCTTGTTCTGTATTTATCAATGGTATATTTCCCTCTAAACTTCCGATCCCCTCACCGTATCATAAATTTGTAACGTTGCATTTTCGTAACACATTCCCCATCTAGCTTTCCAAGTACAGGCCTGAAGAAGTCTCACTTCAAAAAACTTCGTTATACTAAAATGTGTGTATAATGACTACTGGTCATGTGGCAATTTTTCCAGAAGAAGCGAGACCGGTGGCTGAAATAATGTATTGCTCTTCGCATGATTGGTTTGGATCTATTTTTATTTCTAAGATGCCTACCACGAAAACTAGAGCGGCATGGATGCACTTGTTGTGGGACCGCAGTTGAAGTAATGTTTCATATTATCATATAAAAAGCAATTTTATCAAATGTATATTATTATGGTTGCCATATTTTTTTATACCCAACATTCGCTAAATTTAAAGCAAATATTGCAAAGCTGAAAATCACCTTAATAGCGGTCAATGTCTCATATTTTTCTAGGCGCCAATTTGCGTTGGTTTTTTGTTTTAATTTGTTAACAGGTGTTCAGTATACCTACTCTTACTAAGGGTAAAACTTTTTATCTTGTATAATATTTAGTTATGCAATACACTAACTAGGCCCAACCGATAATTCAAAAACTATTATAATTATTGACAAATCAATATTCTGTTGCTAAGCCGATACAGCTAAAAATACATAATTATTGCCACGACTATCCGACCTCACCTCTTTCGGGCGATATTAAATATGCATGGATTTCTTTACGATTGATCCATTAGAACTGGAAATAAAAATATTATAGCCGGGAATAATTAAACTTACAAGAACGGATATAACTAAGGATATTAGTAATTCATTCGAGCAGTAAATTACTTGTGGCCAATTTCTTGTAATGACTGAAATCAAAGAAATTGGAAAGATACTGGCGTACTGCGGTTCCCAAATAAATAAACGAGAACACGGGTTGGTAAATTGAGAAATACTCCTGCATACTGACTCTCATCCTATTAGTTTATCTATGTAAAAGGAAGAACACGTAGGTTCACGTTTTGAAAAAAAATACAATATGCATTGGTTATCAGCCTCTTTATAATATCTAAAAAATTAATTTTTTATAAAATTAACCTTTGATTTGTGAATTATATTTTTTTAATAAAATAAGCATTGTAATTTTATTCTACTGGCGTTTTATTTAAATAGGCATATGCCATTTTACTACTATAGAACCTTCTAGCTGTATCAAGCCCGAAACTAAAACAGGTCAGTCACAGGTTGTCGATCTGTTACACTCGATAAAAAGTATAACGGGCTCTGGAGAAAAGCACTTTTTTCTTTATTTATCCCATTCTTACATTTTACAATTTACTCCACATACAGGTAACTTTGTTTATTACACTTACTTCTTAACACCCCTGCCCTGCCTTGTCCTTTTGCACAACTTTTTCGAATTAAATTATTTGATAGCAGTTTAATTTACTTATTTATTCATGAATAAATAATTTACAAGTTTCCTAAAATTAGCTAACTCTAAAAAAAATCACTGTCTCATTACCCT
This sequence comes from Pissodes strobi, assembly GCA_016904865.1. Lineage (NCBI taxonomy): Eukaryota > Metazoa > Arthropoda > Insecta > Coleoptera > Curculionidae > Pissodes > Pissodes strobi. The sequence continues at coordinate 225,108 of MU182462.1, read as the reverse complement.
TACAGGAATTCCGTTTCGTCTTCGGTCGAGTGAACATGCGTTTTGTAGCGGGTCCTTTGACGCCATTTTGGGTGAACACGTGGCTATCGTTCAGTAACCGTTGTTTCTCTCCGAGGAAGAATCGGATGTCCTAGCGAGAAGAAATTCTCATTCACGGATGTTCCCGTGGGTTATTTCTGTCTGTGCTTGTAAAGTTCAGCTTACAGCTACCACTTTACGTGTTCGACACCTTGAAGGGTCAAAAATAGAGTGCCATTGAGCCAACATTCTTATCAGCACACTCTTTTTACCACCGGACAACAGAGGGACATTACACACACCGAATTACTGCAAGAGGGAGATGAAATGGAACAGTAAACTATGACTAAGGTCAGATGCTCTTAGTTGGGCGGTCCGAAACATCTCAAACCAAGTTTCAGCAGCAGCATAACTCTTACAGCAGTTGCCTTAAAATAATCCAAACCAATACTAAAAAAATCAATAGTGCTGTTTCCAGTATTACAAAACCTTGTGGTTGATAATGACTATAATCCCATAGTTTGTACGATGGAAATGTACATGAAATATGATAGTACTGCGCGTGTTTCTCTTGCTGGAACGAATATTTAAATTTTTTCTAATAGCTCTGGACAATTAAATTTAGAGTTTACAATTTTAAACAGAGTACATAGGCCTATTATTATTCTTCTATGTTCAATATAATACAAATTTGACAGTTGCTGAATTTTGTTATAATTAATGTCAACTGGAGAATTCATTTAATAAGCGATCAATCTTAAAAATTTCTTTTGCACTCTTTCCATTTGTTTTTTGTTCAACATAGGTTTGATAAACACCTTAAAACAGAGAACGTTTTTAAAATCAGGACAGAGTGCGACGTATAAAATCAAGAATCTTCATTGCCTTACTTGCAATATATTTTACATGACCGTAAAACCTTCCTCCCTCAAATAATAAATCAAGGTTCTTAATAACTTCTACCGTCTCCAATCCAACATCCTTAATTCTATACTCATACGATCAATTGATCTCTTCCGATACAATTGCATAATTTTTCACTTATCTGTGTTAAAAGTCATATGATACCAAACGATCAATATCTTCTTGAATTAACAGACAATCAGTAATAATCTCAACCGTCTTAAATATTTTCAGATCGTCAGCAAATAAGAGCACATTACAATTCTGAACGTAATCACATAATATCATCAATATAAATATTAAACAGCAACGGTTTTTTACTTTTACCACCTGCTCCGTCAAATAGTCCCTTTAAAGATCTCCAAAAACGGAGAAATCCATGTAAGTGTCATCCACTTGACACTTCGCCTTCGAACCACCTTTCAGAAAGTTTTCTTATAATAATAGATTTGATAAAGTAGATTTTCCGTGTATGAAACCATGTTCTTTAAAGGATATTACATTCTCTATAAGTGGCGTTAACTTAGAGGTTATAATTACTACTTATTATAATTTTTCCCAGTTTTAATAAATTGAAGTTACAAAAGATATTTTCCACCTATCAGGAAAACACCCTGAGACAATGACATGCAAAAGATTCTACATAAGATAGGTGACAATAGTATATTTCATTACCAGTCCGGAAACTAGGCTTTCCGCACGACAGTTTATGGTGTGAGGCGTAGCCGAACACCGGAAGTCGTTCAAGCACAGGAAAAGCTGTTTCTGGACGTGTAATGAACGATATTTTTCATAATATCTCTCTGAAATAAAAACATAAACATAAAATTATTATAATTTTACGTATCCAAAATCATGTCATAATACATTTTGTACTAAAATGTAAGCAAACGTCAAACTTGCAAGACAAGCAAGACACAGGTACTTATCTAATATCCATCAAGCGTTGCTATGGAAATGTGTTTGTATGCTTTGTTGTAATTGAATAGGCAGCTAATTTTGAAGTATTTGTGACAAGTAAGGTCAGCCTATGGTAAACTGAACGGAGTATTCAAGAGTGATATCCCGATCTGTTTAAAGCGTAAAGTGTTTCATCAGTGCGTGCTCCCTGTCATGACTTACGGAGCAGTGCAGAAAAACTTAGAATAGCTCAACGTAAAATGGAACGCTCTATGCTGGGAATAAAACTATCAGATCGCATCAGGAACATAGATATCCGCAAAAGAACGAAAGTGGAAGACATAATAACAAGAATTGCGAAACTAAAGTGGCAGTATGCAGGAGATGTAGCTAGACGCAATGATGATAGGTGGACGAAGAGATTATTAGAGGTGCAGGAAGACATCCCACAAGATGGCGAGATGACATAAAAAGAATCGAAAGTCAGAGGATGAGTGTGGCTCAAGATCGTAAACAATGGAAATGTAAAGGGGAGGCTTATGTCCAGCAGTGGACTACGATAGCTGGGTGAAGAAGAAGAAGAGAAGAAAGTCAGAATAAATAAAATAATTTTACTTAAAATTAGACTATTGACGCTAAAATGTACTAGATTAATCTTGTGTACTGCATCGCTGTATAATTTTAACTCAATTTATTATACTTTATGCTTATTTTGTGACTAAATAACTGCGAATTAAACACTTAAAATTAGGGAGCGGGAAAACTTTTCCCGCTCACTAATTAGGGAGCGGGAAAATTTTTCCGGTGCGGGCGCACCGGAATTTACTTTCTTTGCTTTGCAGAGACTTCGAAAATGATAGTTTTCAGAGAGGTATTATGAAAAATACATTTTTCTACGAGCGTGCGCAAAGTAGCTACTTTGCGCACGCTACTCAGTGCGCAAAGTCGTACTTTCCCGCACGCTATGCGGGAAAGTGTGCGGGAAAGTAAAATTCTCTAAAATCACCAGAAACAAGAAAATGTTCATATATTTTTAGAAACTTTACACTTTTGGACTTTTTATGCAATATAAGAAACCGTTTTAAGTCATAATTATACTCTTTAATTACCGTGTTAAAAGTTTCCGTAATTCGCGATATTGTAACTTACACCAAAAGCCATATATTTTGAAATCCTCGGTATAGTAGTAAAAAATTATGTCAAGCAACAATACTTATAATTGTCAGATTGACAGATTTTAAACAAATCTAGGTGTAAAACGAAGTATCCCAAAAAACATAATCCTCAGCTTCGCTAGAAAGCCTTAAGAAAATGGATAGTTCTAATGACCCCAAGATTTACCAGAATATATCCTGGCACGTGGAAGAAAAATGTGATTGATCGAATTATGTACGCAACGTAAGAAAACCGTTTTAACTCTTAATCATTCCCTTTTCTCTTAAAGCTTCCGTAATTCGCGATATTACAACTTAAACCAAAAACCATATCTTTTTAAGTCATGTCAGGTCAACAATAATAGTCATGTAAAGCAACAGTAGGTATAACTGACAGATACTTTTTCTTTTATTTAAATACGGGTCATTATTATTCTGTGCTTGTTTGGACCGCGCTCGTAGAAAAAATATTGTTCCTAACACTTGCGCAAAGTGACTTCTCCGCACTCGACTGATTGACCGAACTCCGCTTGGCGTCGTTCGGTCAACATCAGTCGCGTGCGGAAAAGTATCACTTTGCGCACTTGTTAGGAAAATAACTATTACAGCGTTTCAAGAAAATAGCTGGTAGGGTAGGAATGCCTACACTGCGACATAAAACTATAATAGTTTGTGTGGTTTGTGGCGATATGTGATGGTTTGTGTACACGTGTCGTTTAGTGGATTTAATTTTTGTTTGGATTCTGGTAGTGGTAAGTAATGTAAAATATTCTCTTTTGATCTAATTTTTAACGATGGATTCGTAAGGCCTCATATCGTACGAAATATTTTGTTGTAAAATATCTATGGGATGTTAAATACAACATTTATTAAGCTACATATTCACCTAAAAATATTCTGGTTTTGTTGGTTGCATAACATATTTTTTACAATATTTTCAAAATTTAGAACGGGGAGATAAGGGTAGGCACCCAAAACATACGCAAAATTTAAGTACGTACTCTTTGCCACATAGGCACAGAATATTGGCTATTCTGTGACATAGGTTTATATTTTAATAAAGATAATTTCAATTCATTTTTAAACATTCATTACAGGCTAATAAGTTGATAGCAAGATGGGAAATATAAAAGAAAATCCAATCGAACTCTGAAATTTACCCAAGAATTGCTAGACGAAGCGAGACTTAGAAGCATGCGCTTTTTTACAAAGTTTTGTCAGCTAATAGAGTAAATTTAGTTGTTCTTAATAGCTTTTAGGTTGTGTATTCTTAGCCCACCCTTTGCGTACTCTTTGGCAACTGGGGAGCTAAGAGTACGCATTTGTATATATTTTTAAAGAGTTGTATTTTTCAGTTAAAAAATAATTTTATTTCAACTGTATTTTTTGTTAATCAATAAAGTATATATTTGCCTCATAAGTTTTTTATAAATTTTAAAATTTGAGATTTTATTAAAAAAATAATATTAACACTTTGACTGCCATGTGTATCTTTGAGGATACACAGTAGCCTAGACCAGATCGCCACGTGTATATTCTGGTATACACATGCAACCATGAAAATTGCGCCGCGTGTATCCTAGAGTCACATACTTCACGTGCATTTCTTATGGGATATAGTTTATCGTGGCGTGGGGCAATGACAAAATAATCTTAGCGCCGACTTTTGATAAAAGTTAAACACTTTTATATTAATTTTATTATTTAGGTAGTGTTTATTGCTGTGAAATAAAATACAATTGGTAGTTTTGACATAGGGTTATATATAGTAAATATAAGATAATACATTATTCGAAATACAATAATAATAATAAAAAATACTAGTGCCTAATTATACGCACACATGGCGCAATACTATATTATTTTATATGGAGGAAAAGTGATACTTTTCATGGCGCGCTCGTGTTTAACAGCCGAACGGAGTGAGGCTGGTAATAGAGAGCAAGCCATGAAAAGTAACTTTTCCTCCAAATAAAATATGATGTTTTTTCTTCAAATGTCGACAAATTAATGCAAAAATATCTCTTTTTAATAGTAATAATATCAAATTATAATTAAAGATAAGTGGGTTCGCAAGGCGGCTTAGACCGGTGAACAGGTTGTTGCAATAATAGTGTAACATAAAGCTGTCAGTGGATACTGTCAACAGACAACAATAATTATTTTTTTAAGATTGGGTCTCCGATTGTCTTTTAATTCCGTATTGATAAGCAGTTATTGAGTAAGTTCGATTAAATAATAACCAATTTGTTCCTAAATTAGTGATTTTTAGAAATGCAGTCACAAATTGAGTGATAAATACAAATTGTTGTTTAATAAATCTTGAGTTGTTGACACTTATTTGGTTGTCTGTTTGTATTGTATCTATGTTGTTATGACAACACTTTTACCTCCGCCGGCGCCGGCGGAAAAGTGAAAAGTAAAGCTCCGGCGGAGGAAAAATGAAACTTCACGGCCGCCTACACAGTCGAGTAATGACGGATTTACTGACGTTTGAAGAAAAAATTATTTTTCCTCAAGGAATTATGGATAGTAAAGCTCCCAGACCATCAAAGCCTAAAAGGCATCGTGCTGTTATTGGGGGTCGCTACCAATTTGAAGCCGGCAGCGAACGTGTAAAGTCATAAAAAAAACAAAGTTAAAATAGGTAACATATAAAAGAGTGTTAGAGAGGTATTTCAAATACTTTTCTACAAAAAAAAAAACACGTGGCCTAGGCGACCCTTCTATTGAATTTGGCGTGGCAGTCAAAGTGTTAAGTGCGTACTCTTGGGTGCCTCTACTATATTGTCAAGTCTTTCAGATAAACGTAAAAAAAAGTAGGGCGGGGCAACAGGCAATAATTGTAATCTGGAATTGAACCTCGCTCTTGATGATATAATATAACAATCGAATCTGCAATCGTTAAAACTCTTCTTCTTTTTCTTAGGTTAGGTCTAATTGAATTTAAAAATATTGCGGAAAATCTTGAGCCTATGGGGGGGGGGGGCTATAGTTCCCTCTCACAGATGCGCCTCTGGGGCAACACAGATTGAAACTTAAATATTTTTATTGTCAAAAATACATAGATACGGTTTTGGTTTGCTTGACTTTAACCGTTGTTTGCGTTGTTTGATACTCGGTCAACAGCAATATGTCCTGGCATGACTAAGTTGCTGACATCACAAAATCATCCTCCCAGAAGCTTGGTGCGCTATTTCGCAACAGCAACTGTATACACCGCAGCAGTTGCTCTTGCCTTACAAAGCTTAAACAAGACCGTGCTTAGAATATTGCTTACACATCTGGGGTGCCGCTCCAAAGCACGCCCAGAAGCTGCTGAATTCCATTCAGAAGAGAACTGTGCGTCTCGTCGGCGACCCGGAGTTGACCCAGAATTTGGATAGTCTGGAACACCGCAGACATGTG
>MU182462.1:187253-203725 GCA_016904865.1 Pissodes strobi | reverse complement strand
AAAATCATTCGTGTACGACAAAAAAATCCCGCTTTTAATTGAAGCTCGTGTGGTATTCGGTAAGAAAATTCCACACCAAGATATTATTTAATCTGCAAGATTGCAAGTGACAATTTTTAAAAAAATTATCATTATTGTTGTCATCAGTTTACTTTTCGCAATTATCTAGTCGGCATTGATGAAAAGTTATGACAGGCAGTTTCTTTATAATTCGGATAGTTAAATCGAAAATCGAACGTGATAAACATGTCGCATTTTGGGAGTGAAAATATAAATATTATTAGAACTGAGGTGGAGCATTTGATTCCCCAAAGTACGAAAAGATCGAATTGTAGTATTTGGAGGCAATTTATGAACTTTTCTGAAGAAAAATCATACAACGTTGTGGATGAAACCATTTCTGTTAAAAAAATTGCCGATATTTTAGAAGACTACGCATTTAATATGAAGAGCAAGGATTCTGAAGATTACAAAGAAACTGTTATAAAAGTTATGTGGAATTCCACGGCCAAACAAGTTCAAGAAATGTATTTCGAAAAGTTCAAAATTAGGTTTAATCCATTCATTGACGTAGAATTTGTAGCACCTAGAGCTGCACGAGATGCGTAACGTCGGCAGCTACAAAAAATCGCATCCAAAAGAAAATCCAGTACTGCCGCGTTAAGCAAAGATGAGTACAATAAGATCCTAGGGCTTTTTGACGAAGATACACCTGGGGCCTATAACACGAACGCTACAAGTCCAACAATTGTGCAAATAAATTATACAAGAGTAGATATTCTGTAACATAAAGTAACTTGTAGTTACAGCGGGGCACTGGTAATTACGGAACTTTTTGTACAGTTGTAGTTTCTTCCCGTAACACAACAACAACACTTGTTCAGTTGTGTTACAGAAATGTCCACAATTATTGTAAACAATTTTCTACCTATCTTGAAAGCTGGGTACATTCAGTGTAGTTAAGTATTTCACCGTAAACGTATAATTTTACTGTCGATATTTAGTCAAGTGATTCGGATAGTGACAACGAAAATGCTCGTACAGTGTATCGGTATCGGGATAGAATGAACTTTGACATGCTGAGAGAAGGGGAATTTGTGGAAAGGTTCAGACTCAATCGAGAACAGTGTGAAACCCTTCTTCAAGGTATAGGCCCAGCAATTGCTAATCAAACGATTCGATGGTATGGCTTGTCACGATTACAGAGACTGCTTATTGCTCTGGATTGGTTTGGAAACGGAGGGCAATACCATGGGGTATCTAACATGCATGGAGTGTCAAAAATGACCGTCTGCACATGTGTTCACGATTTTATTGCTACCGTAAACGAAATAAAATTTGATGCAGTGATTCGATGGCCCGACAATACAGCGCACGTGATCAAACGGTTTCATAATTTGGCGAGATTTTCTGAAGTTTGTGAAGCTGTACTCCAGGAATAACGAACCCGCTTACGTCGACCGCCATGGGAAGAGAGAAGCATTCAATCAATTGCATGGCTGTGTGTTGGCCTGACTTAAAGTTTTATTATATAAGTGCAAATTGGCCCGGAAGCTTGCACGATGCGCTAGTACTTCGTAACAGTTCTTTGTTGTGTAGAATGAAAAACGGTTGGAGACCTTATGGAAATGCTGTGATTCTTGAAGATTCCGCATATCCCTTACGTGAATAATTAATTCCACCAACTTATGACGATCTGATGAACCCAGAACAGGCCACTTTCAACAGAACTCATAGAAGCACTCGGCGCATACTTACTTGAACCACCTACAGGTTGATCCAGTCTTCGACGCAAACATTTTTAAATGTTGTGCAACATTGTTCATTGTTATAAGAAACAATGAAGAGGATGTGGAATTAAATGATGATGCTAATGCAGGTGAACCCTTGTAAGAATGATAATGTACAAGTGTAGAATATTTCACTAGTAGCTACAAGTATATGAAATATTATTATGTTACAGGAATTAGGGTTACTTGTAGGTACAAGCCATTTACTTGTAACTTGTAGACTTGTTACAATTGTAAGCATTGTGTTATAGGGCCCTGATGGTCTACAGCGCAAATTTTTTCATGTCGTGTCATTTGAGTTAGCTTGGAGGGGCATCAGCCGAAATTCACTATTTTTTAAAGGAAATGGACCATTAAGACAACTTCACACGTAGAATTGAGTATAATCCAATTTTTACGAAAACTACCAAGGGTGGATCTAAAAAATTATCGGCTAGTATGTGGCTTATTAAAAATAAAAACGATCCTCAAACGTGTCCTGTAAGATTATTTGAGAAACTTATGGAAACACGGGACAGTCTTATAACATGCAGTTTTTTTTTATCGCCGAATCTCAATTGAAATCTTCCGCTGTCCAAAGGATGCTACAAAAATTGCCCTTTTTGCAAGAATACCATTTCGTCTTGGTTTAAACAGGCTGCCAATGCAATTGGTGTCGATTCTAAAAGAAATAAAGTGACAAATCACTCTTACAGAGTCATGGCAGTGTCTAGTTTAGCAAAACATGGCGTGAGTGAACAAGAATTGATCAAGATTACTGGACATAGCGACAGTAATTCTATTAAACCATATCTTGAAATGGATGTCAGCCATCACGAAAAGATTATCGAAGCTATGAGAAGGAACACTTCCGGTTCTACTTCAATTACAACAGCTCCAACATCGACTGTGGCAACTGCTGAAACGATGGCGGCGACTGTATATTATAATAACTGCACATTTAATATAACCAACAATAATTAATTATTACAAAAGTTGATATATCTAGCTACTTAATATTATATTAATTTTCTGATTTTTTTTTCTCCTTTCATAATAAATTTGTTGTATCTCATAAAATAGTGGCTTTATTGTTCGATTGCTTATTAGTTTTTAGGTAATATTTGATCTTTACTCAATAAATAAAGTGGATAATAGCATGAAAATTACAACTCCAATAAAAGTATGTATCTACCTGCGTACCTATTTACTGGCTATAATATAAGCAATTTTGTTACTACGAAAAAACTCATTTCTATAAACTTTAGTAGCATAAAAATATGTCTTACTAGATTCAAAACATTTTAAAGTTAAGATTCTATCTTGGACTCTATTTTATTTTGCGTTACAAAAAATTACGGAAGTACTTACTTCAAGTACATACTTCGAATTTATTTTAAAAAAGGACTTATTTATGGCTATATGAGCAATTTTGTCACGATGAAAAACTAATTTCCGGAAACTTTAGTAGCATGAAATATGTTTTATTAGATTCAGAACGTCTTAAAGTTAAGGTTTTATTTTATATTGCGTTACTAAAAATTACGGATGTATCTCGAATTTATTTTGAAAAAAGTATATATTATACTTGTCTATTATGACTATATGAGCAATTTTGTTGCGATTAAAAAACTAATTTCCGGAAACTTTAATATCTTGAAACATGTTTTACTAGATTCGAAACGTTTTAAAGTTTAGATTTTATTTTATTTTATGTTACTAAAAATTACGGAAGTTCATCGAGTTTACTTTGAAAAGAAAGTATTTATTATATGTACTTATTTAATGGCTATATAATCGATTTTGTTACGTTGAAAAAGAAACAATTTCCGTAAACTTTAGTAGCATGAAATATGCTTCATTAGATTTACAACGTTTTAAAGTTAAGATTTAATTTTATTGTGCGTTACTAAAAATTACGGAAGTACTTCGAATTTATTTTCAGAAAAGCATTTATTATACTTACTTACCTATTTATGGCAATATTACAAGCAATTTTGTTAGGATGAAAAAAAAACAGTTTCCTTAAATTTTAGTAGCATAAAATATGTTTTACTAGATTCAGCAAGTTTTAAAGTTTAGATTTTAGTTTATTTTGCGCTACTAAAAATTACGAAAGTACTTAGAATTTATTTTGAAAAGAAAACATTTGTTATATTTAGGTACCTATTTAATGGCTACGTGAGCAATTTTTTTACGTTTAAAAACACTAATTTCCGTAAATTTAAGCAACATGAAATATGTTTTACTAGATTCAGAACACTTTAAAGTTTAGATTCTATTTTATTTTGTGTTACTAGAAATTACGGAAATACTTTGAATTTATTTTGAAAGAAAGTTTTTATAAAGTTTTCTGATAATTAATAATTAATTTAATAGTATGCTTACAAAAACAAAGTGGCCTTGGTTGTTACGGTAATAACATGGTTGCTAGGGTAACGAGCGGTACAGCACCGAGAAGATAGCGACAATTGTTGCATAAGGTGTGTCATGGAAAGCTTTTTTACAATGAATAATAATTTAAAAATATATTCATTGTGTAAAATGTGTCATAAAATTGATGATATTAAAAGCAATCATAGAATATTGACATGCCTCGTAGAAATAGTAGTTGCACAAGCCCCTATTTACTTTTTAAAAGAAGAACTGTTTGCTGTAGTAAAGGATATAGTTTGTCGAAAACACCCATATTTGGATCGTCAATCCCGAAGTAAACAGAATAAAATAGTGCCGAAATATTATATTTATTTCCTCAAACATAAACATTTAATGGAATTGGATGAAATGTATGTTCCTGACGCTCCTCCATATTCGTCTTTAAAAAAAGAAGTAATGCCGGAATTTAAGAAGCATTTGGATTTTGCACTGAAAAATATGTAAATAGCTTTTATAGATTAGACCCCAATAGAACCCTTTTTAATTAAATTAGGTAGACCTACAATTAATTTTATTTTTGTTGGGAAACTTGCGCTGATAATTCATTATAAACGTAGCCTGATATAACTGCTGATCATGCGACTTATGTCAAAAAAGTTACACTGTAATCATCTCCAGGGTACCCTGGGTAGAGATAATTTTCGGAAAATCAGTACGGTTCCTATGACAACAAGAAAAATAGAAGTGTCTGATTGGTCAAAATGGACCAGTGTGGAACGCTTTGAAAAAAATCAGCAGATGAGTTTGCAATGTCTCGTTCACCATGAACCATTTTATTATCAATGAACGCACAATCTGGGATATCAAAACTTTTATTCTGCTGCTTATTCAGAAACATCACGCTCCATATTAGCTAAGTAAATTTAATAATTTCTCCTAATTAGTTGTTTGCACTGGGCCCGTAATTATGAAAATCGAGCATAATTCTCCTTATTCCCTGAATGTACGTAGGAGTTATGAGCGCTTTTTTATTTTATATAAGCTATTTAACCTCAGCACCAAATGTCTTATGACCTAACCTAAGACATCGATATAATTTAACACTCTTAACTGTACCTAACTGAAACGTCAGAATTCAGATTTTCGTTTACTTATCTAACTTTCGGTTATAGTTATCACATTATAGTCACCACGCAGAACTGATTGTTTTATATCAAGTAACTTGTGGTTCAGTCCTACCACATTCTGAAAATATATTCTTTATGGGATTGATACGTTTCTTGACACTTTTTTTTTAAATAAAAGTTAAGCCATTCGTATAGATAATAGCTAAATCTTGTCCGTTTTGATTTGGAGATCAACCACCTCAGAGCTTAATCCTCCCACATTCTGATAATATATGCTTTATTGGGTGTGTTACGTTTTTTGATATTTTTTTGAAAGAAAAAAATTCCATTTTTAGATATAATAAATTAAATCTCATCCCTTTTAGTTTATATCATTAACTTCCTCATATAATCTGCTTAATTGCTCCCTTAGCTATTAGACGAGTAAATAATGTGGCCGATATGTAGAAATGCAAAACAAGCTGTTAACGTCTCAGCGTAATATCCAGTGGGACAATTTAATGCCAAACTCTCATCGGAATTCACTCAACGGGCCAAAAGTAGGTTATACTCTCCAAACAGAAGCTTTTTTGAAGACGAATATATATGACAAATATCCTTCCATATTTTACTGTGAGATTCGTATAATGTAACATCAGTTTGGGGGAATAAACTCTACCAATGACCAATCTAGATAAGCCGCACTTTAATAATAATACATAACTGAATCGCCTCGTTTCCTATCACTAGCCAAATTAGACCTACCACATCGATATAATTTAAAACGCTTAACTAAAACTTCAGAATCCATTTTTTTTACTTACAAACGTTCAGTTAGAATGATTACATCATTTACCTCTTAGTCTTTACGCAGAATTGATTGTCGAGATCAGCCAAAAAAATAATATACTGTAACGTATAATAAATAGTGTAGGTCTTGCGATTAACGGTATACTTTAAATTGTCTATAGGACGGCCTTGCGTCACTTTGTGTAATAAAGTTTTAGTTACGATCTGTATGACGTGAATGGCGTACAGGTTATGTAGCTCAGATTTGGGATCGATCTACGGCAGGTGAGAAGAGATGTTAAAGAAAACACTTTAGTTAAAAAAAATAGCAATGGCTATTGGTTAAAGACTTGCAAATTTCCACTGTACCAGATTACTAGGGTGCGCATGTCTTTCCGATTGAAGTGTATTTTTGAACTGTTTATAGGTCTTGGGTCACTGTTTTATAATACATTGTTTTAAGAGTTCTGTTGTGTTTCACTTATGGTTAGCTTTGACTTAATTCCACTCAGAGTTTACACTGCACTCTAATACTTGACAGATTCTACTTTGAAATTATAATTCTTAGAACTTTGACAAATTTATCGTAGAATCGACTTTTACTACTTTAGGTGAGGAGCCTGAGTCCACGCACATGTGTTTAGGTAAGAAATAAGGTTGCAGGTTAGGTTCTTGCGCACCTGTATGCTCGCAAGGAATTGGTTTGGGTGAGAAACAAAGTCTGCCGAACTCATCGTTTGCTTGCTTATTTATATAATAAAAAGTGCTGATAGTTGTACGTTTAAGGTTTATAATCGCTTGCATTGACCGTTCGCGTTGTTTATAATTAGTCTTGAATGTTGACATATTTACTTAGTAGTTTATGCATTTTAGTAGTTCACATATTTCCTCTCCCGCTTGACGTTGGACCCCAACGTCGAACTAATCCCAACGCTTGCCAAACCCCCTATATTTAAAAAAAATTATCTCAATTCTAGAAGACATGTCGCATTTCACATCGTTTTACTGTAACTGTATGTACCATACATAATAACATTAGTATTACTTTCTGGATCCAATCTGATCTTTTGTGACTCCCTTGTCTAGCCTCCACTACAATTAGCATTGTTTGATACGCCCTTAAAATGTTGAAGGGTATCTATCATACCTGAAAGCCTGCTAGTATCGACAACCACTGGTGCTTAGTATATTCATGCAAAAAAAAGAAATGTATGTTTTTAAATTATCTTAATAATATAGAGTCAATCTCTAGATTGCGAACAAAATAATAGTTTGGAGAACATACCTGTTTAAAAATCATGTACAATAATTGTCTCTACAATTTTCAGAAGACAGTCCTGTCTTTATACCATAAAAAAGTGTTCATTAATTATTATTCTTATATCGATAATATAAAAGTTTATTTAATTTATTCGTGTACTACTTATTTATAACTAAACTCTACCTATACCACTAATATTACAGTTTATTCAATTTATTCCTATAATTATATTTAAAAATGTCGATCCATATACGATTTGCCGGTTTTGTTGATAAGATATTGATTTTCATATATGCAAGCATATTCAATTTTTCTAATAAGGTCTCCGGTTAAAATTTAGTAGAGTTATGTTGTGTTTCATCTAGGTATTTATGATTAGCTTTAGCTTAATTCCACTCAGAGTTTACACTACCCTTTAACTACTTGACAGATTCTACTTTGAAATTATCTTTCTTACTACAACTTTGACAAATTTAGATATGTTCGATTGGAGTTCTTGTAATTGTTGGTATTTCTACCAGCAGAAATTCCTAAAATGGTTGATACAATTCATGTACTTGATAAACGATTCGACACACTATTATCGTGTTTAGGTTTTATTATGACAACCGAACCGAAACGAATAATCCTGTTTATAGTTTTGCAGATGACAGTACACTTGTCTCATAATTTAGATCAGAAAAACCTTTACCAGCGACTGAGACTTATCACCGCAGATTCAGTTCAATACAGCAAAGACCCAAGCAGCCACGTTTACCAAGAGGGCCGATACGTCGGGCCCTGACATCATTATGGCAGGATTGACCATTCCTTCATCCTCGTCAATCGTACTACTGGGTGTCTCGGTCAACAGCAATATGTCCTGGCATGACCACGTTGCAAACATCGCAAAATCAACCTCCCAGAAGCTTGATGCGCTATTTTGCAACAAAAACTGTATACACCGCAGCAGGTTGCTCTTGCTTTACAAATCGCAAATAAGACCGTGCTTAGAATATTGGTCACACATATGGGTTGCCGCACCAAAACACACCTAAAGCTGCTGAATTCCATTTAGAAGAGAGATAGGTATGCCCAGGATTTGGCCGGCCTTATCCCGCCCCTGGCAGCGCCTGTCAGACGGCCACGACAGACGGCAAGAGCGCACCTGTTCGACGTACAACTGGAAACACCTAGAACGTCGTTTTACAAGTACTCCATTGTCAGGAGCACTGCATCACTGTGGAACTCACTACCAGGACATCTGTTTTCCCCTAATTACAACATACAACTATTCAAGAAGCGTGCCAATCAACATCTTCGCACACACAACGCACGTCGAGCGCAATAGGATCTCCCTTTAGTGTGTGTGCCACTGCCATAAAAAAAATTAGTCTATATCGAGTAGATTTAAATTTTAGGTCAACAAAAAATATGGATATACAAGTACTTGACCCACATTACTGCATGAAAATAACTCGCCGGCTTTTATTCCAATAAAGTTGTACCATCAATTTGTGATAAAACGTGTTCAAGCTAGTTATATTACAGGTTAAATGGACATAAAGAATAGATAAAAGGATTCGGGCTATTTTTACGTACGGCAACTACACAGTTTCGAGCCATACCTTCAAATAAAGCATTGAAATTTGCCAGACTGAAATTCTCGGATGTGAAATAGATCGCGTGTTATCCTGTTATAGAGATACATGATCTTTTTAATAAATTTATTTTGGTGATTCATATTTATAATAGCTCTCTGAGTTCGATTGACTTGCATTATATTTATTAAGGTATCAAGGGTATTATAAGGATAATAACGCTTGAGGTCGATGGTGGCCGAAAGCGTTATTATCCTTATAATTAATACCCTTCAACGTTTAATGTCCTACTAAATATTATTTTTTCAAGAAAAATTTAGTTTAAAACAAATTGAAAAAATAGTCATAACGTAATTACGGTAACCATAGTTGTAAGTTATTTGTCAACAAGACATCTCATAAAAAATAATTTTGCGATTCAGACATATTGTCCGAAGTAGAAGAAAATACACATCTTCCCCAAGATATTTTAGTGAAAGCTGCTAAAGCTATGGATGCGCTTGTGCCAGAAAAAATTAGGCGGATTTATAAGAAATAATATTTTCATTTTGAGGCCTGGCTGGCGAAATACTGCGAGGACCGTGTCGACGAGAACGTGTTAATGACTTATTTTCATGATCTGTCAGTCATATTCTCTAAATTCCCTTTGGATAAAGTTCTCAATTCTACGTAAACAATTAATAGTTCATAAGAGGGTAAGAAGCAATGAAAAGTTGATTTATCTGCAACAGTTCCTAAAGCAAATTGGGAAAAATTATCAGCCTAAAAGAGCGAAGGTTCTGACTCGCGAACAAGTTATAACTTTTTTCGCCCTGTCTGATAGGCTGTTGAAATCAAATCACACCATTTATTTATTCGAGTTATAATATTGCTATTCTATGGCTTTGGTAATGTCTTTAGCGCTAATGTTGATTTATCTCTAATACTGTATTTAGTTACCACATGATAAAAATTAGATCGCTTTTTGATCTGTTCGTGTGCCTAAATATAAAGTAAAATAACACTTTTTGCTCCTTTTTATATCATTACGGTTATTTTTGTTTCCATACCGTTCGTTTCATACACTTGTCGATTTTCCTAATGTATTACCATTAAGTATACCAGAATTATATGTGCGCTGTTTTTATTTCTGCTCCCAGATTGTTCTGAGTAGGTATCATTATCTATTCTTCTCAGTGCTTTACAATAGGATTTCAAAGTGTTCATACACTTATTGACCATCACCTTCGTACCGGTCTGTCGTCTCCTATCTCTCTCGATTATGTATCTTTTCTAGTATTTCTATTAAGTTGTTAAATTTCAATTGTAACTCTATTTCAAAGCCATTATCGATAAGATGAAAATATGTATGTATCTTTATATATTCTGCTATTGATATTAGATATGTGTGCAACTCATTTTTCACTGAACAAGTCTTTATCGCCTGAATCAACCAAATTTTGACATTTTATGGTGTATTCTATGGCATGTTTTCCTATCCCCTTTCATGAATTTAATGTGATTTATTTAGATATTCGGTTGTGGGTTATATTTGTCACTCGAATAATATTCTGTATTTACAAGTTGCCAATTCATGCAGTGGTATTGAAATTAATTAAAATTTCTCTAATTAAATTCTAAGTGATTTATAAATCTGCATTGCAATTATTAATCTAGTATTATTACCTTTTCCAGCTAATTTGCAGAGTCCTTCAAAAATCTCCGTTGCATAGAACTGTAATATGAGTGGTAAATTTAATGTAAACTGCGATAATACCTTTTCAAAATTATTAATGCGTCTACAATAATATATTCTTTGGTAATTTCAAAATCGATCAATGCCTCTTGGTATTTTGTGTCGACAAACGTTCATTTGTGTTGATATAATGTTAGTTTTTCATTTCGGTCGCCATTTATATTTACGTTTAGTTAGCAATTTGTAAATTAAATTAAATAATGAAATAATAACAGGTAATTTGTATTTTTCCATACCTATGAATATATTTTACATTTTATTATAAGATTCACAGAGATCTTATTCTTTTGGTCTAGCGGGTTCCTAGTTTCACAACAATTTCAGTTTCATTGCCTCTAGTTGATTTATAAGTAAGAAAAGCCTTAATTAATAATTACAAGTCATCGGGGTCTATGGAGTAGATCTGGATTCCATGCTCCATTCGATTTGATATTTTAGAGAATGCATATTAAAATTTTCTATTTTAATTACTTTTACCATGCCAAAAAGCACCATGAATACCTAAGTAGTTTACAGCTTTTATTCTGTGGCTTAATTTAATTCTTATATCATAAAATAATGCAATCATAAAAACGTAATAAAATTTTCTTTAAAATCGCAGTAAAAATATACACAGAAATAATTTACGTTATTTTATACTACTCTAATCTCTAAGCGGAATTTGCCAAGAGCACTAAAGCTAGCTCGATCGATGCAAGGTATAAAGCTTGTTTAAGTTTTTCGCGAAAAGTTAGAATTGAAATTTAAATAAAAACGTTAATACTTCATAGGATATCTTTATTCATGGTTCAGGTTAAGTATTTTCTTGAAGAAAAACGTTTAAAGGAAAACTTCAATAAAAAAAATTGCGGCTGTTTTTTTTAAAACAATGCTGAATTGTCAAGAATATGCCATAATTAACAGTTATCAAGTGTTTGGACTATAAATGAGATCCATAACATTGTTGCTTCCGGAATCCAAAAAGTTTAACTTGCGGCAAATTGTGTTCTGTCTTAGTTTCTTAAAAATATAAGTTAATAAAATCAATACTAACAATTGGAATAGTATGATAAATAATAAAAATAACCCCACACGGGTAGTTACCTTGGTAGCTACTTGGAGAGTGACGACCCTTAGGGACCCAGTTGCCTAGCAGTAGGGTAAAAATTCCGTTTCTCCTACGTTAAAGAAGACACCCATGAAATGTTGAAAACGAGAAATCTCGAAAAAAATACCGTCCGCTACCCATGGATAGCCAGAACACTCTTGGAGCCATTGCTGGAAGAGGCAGCGCGATAGAGCGTTGAACACTTGTGTCGATCAAAATGCTACAGCCAAACCTACTTCCGAAAAAAATGATTTTAACAAGGTAAGAATAAGTGATGGAACTTGCATTTTCAAAGCAGTGAGCTTATCACCATAAACAACTAGGAGATGACTCACTACATACGTAAGACAAACCTGGTCAAAATTTCAGGGCCCTGCTCTAATCGAAGACAGCAGGATGCGAAGAGTCTTGAGGCCCTTGCATGCCCTGAAATTCAAAACATCAATTTTTACTTCTAATATAAACAACGTAGAACACGAAAGAAAATGACAAATCAACAATAATAAAAAAAAATTAAGCATAAGATTTGTCAGGCTAATTGGGTCATATTTTGTTGTTCTGTTGTCACATTGATGACATCGTATTCCACATCCATGGTTAATATAGTAGCCACAGGATGCATTTCTGATGGCGCATTAGTTAAAAATGTTGGCCTGGTTGAAGTACTAGCTAGATCTGGTCGAATCATGTTAATGTTTGATGTGTTTGTTAAATCTAGCTATGCCGCTGTATCACATTCTGCAGCTCTAAATTCTGCAGAAAATTCATCCTGACTAAAGTTGAAGAAGTATTGTTAACATCTTTCAGTTCTGATGTGCATTGGCATTTTGAAGACTTTTATTATAACGTCGCAGATCTTCGAGTCTAAAAATACAGTGTTATATTGCAGAATCAGATCATAAATACCCATGATAATTTTTTTAGGCAGGCATCTTCTGTGTAAGTTTGCTACAAACTGGATTTTGGCTTTTTTTCTAGGATTTTGACGTTGCCAAGGCCCATTTAACTGTTTTTTATTCGTTTATTGGAAAGGTCGTACATGTTTATGGTTCTCTGCAAGAGGAAAAAAATTGCGTCCTCTAAATATCTTTAAAAAATTCCAAAGCGGCTGTGACGTCATTGGGGCATGGGTCATTTTCGCACCTCGGTCATTTTCTCCTTTTGCTAGGGATTTATTGCTCCGGTTAGTGATAGGACAGTTGCACGCAAATGAGGAATCACGGAATGGTAAAATTACGACTACCTTCATATTTTTCTGACCGAGGCGCGCAAGTGACCAACACCCCGTTACTGCATGTGCGAGCAGCCCGCTATCGAAATGGTCGCCACAACGCGTGCCGCGCCCTTATACGTAGATTTCAGACGCGATAAGACCTCGCCATAGTGCGACTGTAATACAAATGTAGTAGCTTTTCATGCGTTGGATTAGTATTGGTTAAGTTTTATAGGTTGCGCCCCCAGCATAAAATGTTCAAATATTTGAGGACAAATCGTATAATAATATTACAGTAGCCGTATGGCGAGGTCCTATCGCGTCTGCAGTTTACGTATATGCGCGTTGCGCCGCGCCGTGCCGATAGCTTCGCATGCAGTGACGTCAAAGTTCACTGAGATTACGGTAAGGGCAGGCCATATTTGAAACGCTATATTTTCTGAATAGGTAATTTATTTGGACTGAAATTTTCAGGATCATCTAATTTTGGTTGGAACTAAATTAATTTAGTTAGCTTTTGTACATGTGTCACATAACCATCGTATAAAAGAAGGACTGTCCCTTCTGGATCAATTTGCTTTAAAACCAAATTCTGGAACCAGTTGTAAAAGAAATTATTTTCCATTAATCCGCGCTCAGTAGCAGATGCTGCAGTTTGCGTCACTTCTTCATTACACATACACAATGAATCGGAAGCATATTTCCATCAGAAGCGCAACATAGAAGTACAGGTGTGTTTCCCGACCTAATGTACTTGTCCTGCGTTGACTTTTAACCTCAATAGCTCCCACTACCTTAATTTTCGATGGGTCACAGTTGAAGATTTGCCCTGGCATTCCACTTAATTTGAAATGATCCATAATTTCGGATAATTTGTTCAAATAATCGTATAGAATATAAGCCAGAGATTAGCCTGGAAAAATATGTATATTTAGTTTTTTGACGATGCCTCTTTATAGATAAGGCAGTGGCAAGCAGTAACCCGTCAGAACCGGGGCGGCCGTTCTTAAACCTAGTAGATAAATTGTTTTCCTTTATGTATAGCTAGACCAAATCTGATTCTATCGTTCCTCTTCTTCTGATAGGTATCATATCACTCCTCCTCCCCCTTTGCTGTCACGGGAAGTACTGCCCTTATCTGCGTCTGCTATGCTTTAATGTCGATCTTGGAATGTGGTAAAATTTGGTTGCTCCTCTGGTATTTTTTAATTTTTTACATCATCCAACGCTTTCTGCAGGTCTTCTTCTGTATGTGCCATATCTGTCGCTTTCGCCGTTTGTATAATGTACGTACATCTACGTGTCTGCAAGTATATTTACAAAAGGAGGTATAAAATGGCGGTATCTGGATCGTAGGACCCAAATACGTCAAGCTTATGGCCTAGTTTCCCTCTTTGATATTTAGATTTGGTGCAACTGGACCACTTCACAAACCAATACTTTGAAGTGAGGACATATTTAATCACAATAAAATGATGTTTGCCGATTCAATTCGCTAAAATATAACGTTATCATTGACGTGTAAATATGGCTCAAATGTGTATTAGGGATTTTGTTTAAGGTTGTCAGCACTGTCGCTCACGTTTATCACCTGGCCAAAACAAAATGATTCAAACGATATGGCGGGAAAGACATCGTGACCTAGTTGCCCCAAGAAGTAAGAAATGATATGGAAGGAAGTACAACAGTCTGGTAAAGCAGTAAGCAAACACCAAAACAAAAAACTAAATACACTTAGGTAGCAAAAACAAATTAAAACAATATAATAATGCTGAGCACAGACATAGGAGGGCTAGCGTAGCACGTGAATGGAAACAAATTAAAGAAACTTTACCAAAACTTAATTGCATGCTCAGCATGCGTCCGCATATACAAAGAATCTAATGAAGAAGGCACTCTTCAACTACAAAGAAAAACTATTCTATAGGAACAGGTGATACTAAAGAAATACGACCAACTAGAGAAGAAGTTGCCGAATTCTGGGAAGGTATACACTTACAATACAATCGTATAATATCAAGAATTAAAGGAAACGAAAATATACAAGATGAGACAAAAGAACAGAAGGAATCTAAAATAACAGCAGGCAAAAAGACACATATATCTGAAAATGCCCAGGAATAGATCAAATACAAACAGATCACATGGGCATATAATTTTCACAATTTATAACAGAATAGAAAAGTGAAAAATCATAACATAGAAAAGCCAGCTAATTATCTACCAATAACACGTTTGAAGGCACTATATAAAATAATGTTAATCCCATGAAAGTAGATCAACACATTCAGGAATATAATATAAATTCGGAAGAGCAAAAAGGCTGCTGGAGGACAGCCAAGGTTGTAAGGAACAGTTAGTAATAGATTCTGTAATAATGAAGTAAATTAAAAAAACAGCAAAGGAACAGACGAACGTGTTACGCAGATTTCAAAGAGATTTCGACTCTGTGCCAAATTCGTGGCTAAGGAAAATACAACAAATTTACAAATACATCTATTTATAAGACATTTCCTGTAAATCATCACAACATGCGGTTTTCAGGTCAAATACCAAAATAAAGTAGGACACAAAATTGATCACCTTTTTTTTATATGGACGATGTCACAAACACCAACGCAAACACAAATGAGAGAACTACTAAAAATAATAGAGGAGAGAATGGCAGACATTTGAATGGAATTCGGAATTAGTAAATGCAATACATTATATTATTAAAAAGGTAAATGGAAAGATAACATTGATGCAAGAAACTCTCAACAACGCAATACTAGATAACATGTAGAAAAACGAAATAAAGCAATTTGATATTTTAACAGAATACGCAAATAAACCACACACTAAAAACGACTAACCAAAGAATATAAGAAATGTCGAATAATACAATGTAAAACAAATCAAGCGCTCACCCTGGCAGGGGTTGCTAGGTCACTGAGTTAGGAACTATCTCCCATCACGATCAAGTAATGTTTCAAACTGAATTAGAAAATCTTAAAGAGTAATGGTGGTTCTTAGGCACTATTTTTCAAAATACTATTAAATTCTTTTATATTTGCTAAGTAAACCTATAAATAAATACTAAGGTTAAAAGTATAACTTACGTTTAATATAATTTTAAGTATTTTAAATTAATGCATATCTTCATTAGTGTGAACTCTGCTCATTTAGAGCTTTAACGCAAGAGTGGGAATAAAGAAATCAATGAGAGTATCCCATGCATGATAAGAATTCTTGACATAAATTATTTATTCTTATGGTATAAGCCAAAAGGAATGAAAGAGTCCATTCTTTGATGAATTTTATCAAGTGGAAGGCAACCTGACCAAACCCAAATTATGAAACAAATCACGAAACTCATTATATCCAGACAAAAACTGATAGCGACCACAGACTTGTACAAGTTAAGATCTATAATTCACAAACATATACAAAAACATAAAACAAACCTTCGTGAGAACAATTTTCAACTACTTTAACACCACTTACAGTAAATAGTAGCAGAAAGTTAAGAGCTTGACGGCGTGAAAGGAATGATTTACAACTGAACTGCGATGAA